>RJVU01044706.1:773261-879321 GCA_003731715.1 Anabarilius grahami
AAAAAAAAAAAAAAAAAGAAAAAAAGTATTTTGCCAGGAAAATGCAGAGAAAAAGGGGGCAACATTTTCAAATAAAAATAACATCTACTACAAGGTGAGACATTAAATGTTTTAAATTTCATCAATCTTAAAAAGTGAAGTGAAAAAACAAACAAACAGTATTTTTTCAGGAAAATGCAGAGAAAAAGGGNAAAAAAAAAAAAAAAAAAAAAAAATCTAACTTCTACTTCTGTAGGTGACCAACTAAAATGTCTTAAATATCAGCAATTTTACCAGTAAAATGTAGAGAAAATGGGGCAACATTTTCAAACAACAAAAACATTTCTGCAGTTCAGGATCCGATAATATACTTGATTTCATGCTAAAAATTGTAATCCTGCTAGTAATCTTTTTTTAACAAAAATAAATAATATTCTGTTAGTCTCCTAGCTTGCTGATGAACAAAAAGTGTGTGAACAAAACTGGATTTGATGCAACAAAAAAGGACAGAGTCAAATTGATAATGAATAGATGAATAAACAAATAGAACACATGAATAACTTATTTCAACTCAGAGGCAAAGCTGAATGTTCACAGAATACAAAGAAGCTGTGCCTATACTGACTGCTCTGAGGATTGGACTGTGAGAACAGTATAAAGCTGATTTTTCTTTCTTTCTCCAAACTGGAGCATTTTTTATGGAAACCCAGTGTTCTTTATTACATTATTTACACCAATATACACTTTTAAAATACATCATTTATGTGCTTATTATCTGTGCTTTTAGATATAGTTTAATCGTTTAGTCCCTGATCTGGACACGGACAGTAAAAGGTCAAAGCATTTTTTGTGCATTTTGTTTGGTCAGTTCTGTCTCGCTACAGTGCACAAAGTCAATACACATTGAGGTCAAGTGAATATCGAGCGTAACGCATGGAAATGTCATTTTGTTCTGTCTTCAGTATATAAATCAGTTGCAAAAAACAAATATGCCACTAGAGCAAACCGATGTCCTATGCCGAGAGCTTCACCTCACAACAAGACATGACAAAGGCTTAGATTTATACTTTGTGAAGATTGTGATGCCTTTCACAAAATGTCTTTGATATTGCACCTGTACTGAGAGAAGCTTTTGTAGGCTGCATCTGGTACACTGATTCACCCACAACCAACAAGTCATTCTTTAGAAAGATGAAACACTTGGAACAATGACAGAAATGATCAGAAACACTTGGAACAATGCCTTGATAAAATAGCCCCTTATTATAGTAAAGCTGAGAGACAGACATTTGTTTGCATGAATCACAAAATAATCCCAAACAGATCATTAAATAAAATAAATAAATAAAATAAGACTAAATTCTAACGTTATTCCCTCAACCATCTTCCCAAATTAGTATCTTCACAAAAGGAGAAATTTTGAATGTTTTCGTTTATCTATTTATAATAATTTATTTAGTTCACCTAAAAATGATAATTCTGTCATTAATTACTCACCCTCATGTTGTTTCAAACCGCAAGACTTTCGTTCATTTTCGGAACACAAATGAAGATCTTTTTGATGAAATCTGAGAGCTTAGACAACTTGATATTTGATGCTTCAAAAAGTTCATAAAGAGATCGTAAAACTAATCCATATGAATTGAGTGGTTTAGTCCAAATTTTCTGAAGAGATGTGATCGCTGTATATGATGAACAGATTGAATTTAGACTTTTACTCAAATATAAACATTGATCAGCAAACATAAACAAAAGCTCGATTGAACCTGCTTCACGCGTGAGAACAAACCTCTTCTGGAAGCTCAAATGTGCTGCGTAACATGCGAGAATGAACCTCAACGTCAAGGAAATGCTTGAGCTTCTGTTTACCACAACTGATGTGTGAGTTGATGAATGATCATATGTGAATAAAAGCCTAAATTCAATCTGTTCATCATATTAAGTGATCAAGTGTCTTCAGAAATTTTGGACTAAACCACTCAATTCATTTTACGATCTCTTTATGAGCTTTTTGAAGCGTCAAAGTGGTCGTTGTATAGGCTGTCTATGAAGAGACAGAAAGCTTCATCAAAAATATCTTAATTTGTGTTCCGAAGATGAACAAAAGTCTTGCGGGTTTGGAACAACATGAGGGTGAGTATTTAATGACAGAACTTTCATTTTTGGGTGAACTAACCCTTTAAGTCATTATTGTGTGAGCTGTTAATTGAGTCAGATCAGTCTGATTCATGAACCACTCAGACCAGTTTCATGAACCAGATCAACTGATTCATTAAAAAGCTCTGACTCAAAAGAATGATTCATTCATGACATTTTTGACAGAAAAATCAGACTAATGATCTCAGGAACTATAATAAAAGTGCCAAAGAGGGATATTCTTTACACCTTTTTTTGTTTCATAAGATTTGGAACAACATACAGTAAAGGGTGAGTGAATGATAACAAAACGTCTCGGGTTACAGATGTAACCCTGGTTCCCTGAGAAGGGAACGAGACGCTGCGTAGCAACGCATTGGGAACCTTCTGCGTGATGTCGTCACTGAAGCACTCCTGTATCTAACCAATCGCGTCGTGAGACGTCAGAGACGGGTGACGTCACGGACCAGGAACTATAAAGCATACCCGGATGCAGAGCACGCCAGCTNTGGAAGCTCAAATGTGCTGCGTAACATGCGAGAATGAACCTCAACGTCAAGGAAATGCTTGAGCTTCTGTTTACCACAACTGATGTGTGAGTTGATGAATGATCATATGTGAATAAAAGCCTAAATTCAATCTGTTCATCATATTAAGTGATCAAGTGTCTTCAGAAATTTTGGACTAAACCGCTCAATTCATTTTATGATCTCTTTATGAGCTTTTTGAAGCGTCAAAGTGGTAGTTGTATAGGCTGTCTACGAAGAGACAGAAAGTTTCATCAAAAATATCTTAATTTGTGTTCCGAAGATGAACAAAAGTCTTGCGGGTTTGGAACAACATGAGGGTGAGTATTTAATGACAGAACTCATTTTTGGGTGAACTAACCCTTTAAGTCATTATTGTGTGAGCTGTTAATTGAGTCAGATCAGTCTGATTCATGAACCACTCAGACCAGTTTCATGAACCAGATCAACTGATTCATTAAAAAGCTCTGACTCAAAAGAATGATTCATTCATGACATTTTTGACAGAAAAATCAGACTAATGATCTCAGGAACTATAATAAAAGTGCCAAAGAGGGATATTCTTTACACCTTTTTTTGTTTCATAAGATTTGGAACAACATACAGTAAAGGGTGAGTGAATGATAACAAAACTGATCATTTCTGAGTGAACTATCCATTAAAAAATGAAAAGGAAAGAGCCTATTCAAGATAGCCTGATTAGAACAAAGACCTGTTGCCAATTCTAGTGTCCGTTCCCTCATAACAGCTCTTCCACTGTAACACATGCGCACACTGCTGGCCCAGAAAAGCCTCATTGTACTTTCTTGCTGGGCTGGTGGGTTAATGTAATGTGAAATATGAAGTCAGACTGCGCAGACCGTGGCTAGATTTTATAAACGCTAATCAGACTGGAGATGTTTTCTCCAAGGATGTGTGTTCCACAGGCCAGCACACATTAACACCGCTTAAAAAACATGCACAGGCCATTTCGGCTTCATGGCAGTGGGGAGGAGGAGACGTGTCTTGCTTGTTTATGAGGAACAAACCTGAAGGAAAAAAAGCTGTGAATAGTTGGATGAAACTTGTGATGTGCAAAGAAAAAATAATAATCACATTATACTTTTAGATATTGGAAGTACTGAGTTGAATTAATAACCCATTGTTTGCTGGTTGAATTCTTGAGCAGTTTTTTTAAATGTTACTAGAAACTAGTATACTAATACTACTGCATAGTATTACTCTATTTATTTTTTATACTTAACATTTTTTTTTTTTTTTTTTTTTCACAGAATCNCAGAATCCAGCATGGAGGTAGTAAAAAAAAATCTGTTCATGTTGTCCAAACCAGTACTGTTTTCTGTTAAGCAGAATATTTTACACTGCTCGTTTCCATACAATGAAAGTGAATGACGACCAACTTCAAAAATTTAAAACAGCACAGTAAATGTAATTACTTTTTTTGCCATGCTGCTATATTTTATGTAGGGAAAGGATCAAAATGTTACATCATTTGTTGCGGCATATTCAAATAATGCATCACAACAGGTTTGCTGCCAAATGTCTTTGGTTCTCATGTGTGTCTATGAAATCAAAATGGACAATTCTTGTTTTTTTATGGAATATTGCAGTATTTATTATAGATTATTTATCTGTGCACATCATTATTATTATTTTTTTATTCATGTGTCCTTGTTAAGGTTGTCAAAAGTACCGACTTTGGTACCAAGTCAGTACTGAAATTTTAAAAATATGACGATACTAGCATTTCTCCCTAACATTTTGAGCGCTGTTCTTAAACACCTCTGATTGGCTATTGTGTTCACGCACTCAACAGATACAGTATGTCTGTGATTGGCTACAATGATCAACACTTCAAAAAGATGTTGTAAATAGAAACCTTTGATGCTCTTCACCAAGCGCTTACACTAATATAGACAGATCCGCTGATAGTTGCCTGCTTTCCAATGCTCCCGTATGTATAATGCAAGGGGGAAATGCTGGCAATAATCACATTTTTTAAATTTCAGTACAGACTTGGTACTGAAGTTGGTACTTTTGACAACCCTAGTCCTTGAAATCGTTAATCAAAATAACTTTCCCTCCCACTTCCAGTGACTCTCTTCTCTTCTCTGATGACGTTCACTGGCACGTGGGTGACAACCTGTCACTCACAAGAGATCACAGCAATAGCAAATGACAACGATCCAATGATCCAATCAATTCCCAATGGACAAAATCATGTCCCACTCTACATTTTTTTCTTGTTCGAGAAGTCGTTTCACTCGGATATACGTGAAGAAGAGACTAAGAAAAGATTATCGCAAGTTCCACTTTATGCCGACTTTAACCAATCACAACCTGAGAAATTTTATGCACATATTCAAATTGCACAAATGTATTTTTATGGTCGCAATTTCTTGTTATTTTTGGAAATTCACAGTCCCTGGTTACCATTCACTTTCATTGTATGGAAGAAAAGTAGCATGGATCTTAACTCCTTGTGTCTAGAAAAGAAAGTCATACAGATCTGAAACATCGTGAGGGTGAGCAAATGATGACAGAATATTCATATTGGGCTGAACTATCCCTTTTATCATTTTAAAGACTGTCCTAGAAGTCTCTTTGAAATGCCTAGAGGCATCTACAAACAGCTCTTTCAACGACGAACACAATGTTGACCAAAGGAATTTACATCAAATGACAACACAGCACTGCTGCGGCGTATTTGAATGTAAATCTCTGAGTCTGCTCGCAATTCCTCCCCGACTCTGTTCGGCAGGCAGAATCTATTTAAATATTACGCTCGTCAGCAATTGTGTGGGCTTTTGTTTAAAGATCAAGTCTCCCAAACGATCGCTTGAATGCACTTGTCCATTCAAATAAGACACACACTGATATCATTCGCATGCATTCAGCTGACAAATCAAGACTTTATTGGTTAGCCTGAAATGTCCATAAAAGAGGAAATGAAATGATAGCTGGACCGCTTAGTGACGATACAAAGGATCCACAAATGCTTCAGTTTTCTCTTTTAACTACAAAGCAGGAAGGATGGCAATTGGCAAAGAAAACTTTATGTGGGAGTGTTCATCCATCTGCCCGCACAGATGGGGAGAACTAGCGAGTGAAAGACCAACACGAGCCAGCCACACAACTACAAACAGTAGGTCAAAGCAAATATCCACATAACAGATCTGCCGATTCCTGCTACAACAGAAGAGCTGTGTGTGATATATATCTATTTTTCAACAAACCGTGTCTTTTCAATCTTTATCTATTGACAAAGGGACAGGAAAGTCTGTTGCACAGAACATCAATGTGTCTGACTTTTACTGCAATTCTCAAATCGCAGTCATCTGATTGGCCTATTGCTTTAGGGAGAACAGGAAGCAGGAGCGGATAGTGGATGTGTTCAGGAACTGGACTGTCTCTGTTGGAAATCAATGATATTTGTTTAATTATTGGATGAACTTAATCAGTTCCACTGCTGTAATTACTAGCACTGGCTAGAAGTCATTACAAAATCATTCGTTTTATGCCATCTTGGGCTGAAATAATGAATACAAGCTATTTTGGTGTGCTTTCTAAATTAAAGAAAAAATAAATATTTATCTGAGTTTTTTTCTCTCTCTCTAACATGCCAAGCGTTAGTTTGCATGAGTGCTGTACCCTGTGTCCTTTAGCAATATAGATTTGACACATTGTCAATGATTGCTTGTGACAGCATTCATTGACCATGTCTCTTCCAGAATCCAGTTGAACTGTCGGAACACATCCGTTACACTAACAATATTCGAAAATGACATTGTATCAGAAAGATTAATATTACATGTGGGTTCACAACTGTATCTCTGAGGGTGTGCGTTTACAGAGCTACAAATAAAATGTGACCAACGAGTCGGTACATTTCCATTCCAAACATTTAGCAGAGGAAATTTGTGAGCAGATAACATATTAAGTTAATGATACAATTCTAACTAATTGAAGACAGATGGAATCTTCACTGGAGCAAAAAATTGTTTTACTCCTTAATCACGCCAATTAACAAGCACAAGATCTGCAGCAAACCTGATTGGCTGAAATAAATGTGACTTCACCCACACTGGAAATCTAAAATTACTGTGCTAAACTAAAGAGATAATGCCTTGCATTAAATAAAGAGTGTGAACCGAATGCTTAGCAAAAATAAAAGAATATCTTTACTTTTCCCAGCTTTGGCAGATGACAGTCCCTACAAGTCGTGATGACATTCTGTTTATCAGTATCTTTAGGACGAGATAAACAAACAGGCAATTTAAAAATGAAAAAAAAACATTATTTCCCCCCCCCCCCTTTTTCTTGAATGTATACAGTATGTATGCCTCAGATCAAATCAAAGTGTGAACTTTTAATCACAGTTTTGGTGCAGTAACTGCATGGACTGTAGTATCTAAACAAGCAAGTTTTAGCTGTTTAAGACCAATGGCATGAAGGCCTGTACAGTGTGCAGACATAAAAAGTTTGAAATAACATCTACCAACCAGTTTGGCCATCAACAGAAATGTAAGAGACTAAGAAAATCAACTAATATATTTGAATTAAATGAACTGAATGATATTTAAATTATTCCATCACAAATAAATCCCATAAAAGGGAGAGTTAGACACGTTCCTGGGTCAACATATTTTGTCCGAAAATGTAATTCTAACCATATCCCTACACCTAAACCTAACCCTACACAAGTTAACTCTAAAATGATCAAATGAAAAGAGGGAAATGATAGGTGAAAAACACTGATGTAGAAGCACCTAACCCTGGTTTCTAAGCCTAAACTTGACATTGTAAACTTATCCCTCAAATCTATTTGGTTGATTGGAATGTTGTTCCAGGATCAACTAAGATGTTGATCAAGGAATATGTTGCACTTGGTGAAATCAGGTTCTGTGTTTTTGGCATGTATTAAATTTCATTTGTCTTTTAATCATGTTTATTTAGAAACAATGGTTGTGTTTTTTTAAATGGTTGCCTATCTTGGCAAGGTAACTACTCAAAATAATTTTTTTTCCTGAACCACGCGATGACTCTCCAGTCCGACAGACTTCCCACACTGACTTTTGCCTACAGTGATTTTTAACAATAAATTTTTTTAATAATCACATGAAAATGTTAAATTATCAGCCCTAATGTACACCGATCAGGCATAACATTATGACCACCATCATAATATTTTGTTGGTCCCACTTTTGCTGCCAAAATAGCCCTGACCCATTGAGGCATGGACTCCACTTAGATCCCTGAAGGTGTGCTGAGGTATCTGGCAACAAGATGTTAGCAGCAGATCCTTTAAGTCCTGTAAAGTTGTGAGGTGGGGCCTCCATGGATCAGACTTGTTTGTTCAGCACATCCCACAGATGCTTGATTGGATTGAGATCTGGGGAATTTGGAGGCCAAGTCAGTGTTGTGCTCCTCAAACCATTCCTGAACCATTTTTGCTTTGTGGCTGGGCGCATTATCCTGCTGAAAGAGGCCACAGCCACCAGGGAATACCGTTTCCATGAAAGTGTGTACAGGGTCTGCCACAATGCTTAGGTAGGTTGTACGTGTCAAAATAACATCCACATGGATGGCAGGACCCAATGTTTCCCAGCAGAACATTGCCCAAAGCATCACACTGCCTCCGCCGGCTTGCCTCCTTCCCATAGTGCATCCTGGTGCCATGAGTTCCCCAGGTAAGCGACGCACACACAACCGGCCATCCACGTGTGGTAAAAGAAAACGTGATTCATCAGACCAGGCCACCTTCTTCCAATGCTCCGTTGTCCAGTTCTGATACTCACGTGCCTACTGTTGGCTCTTTCGGTGGTGGACAGGGGTCAGCATGGGTACCCTGACTGGTCTGCGGCTATGCAGCCCCATACGCAACAATGCACTGTGTGTTCTGACACCTTTCTATCAGAACCAGCATTAACTTCTTGAGCAGTTTGAGCTACAGTAGCTCGTCTATTGGATCGGATCACACAGGCCAACCTTCGCTCCCCACGTGCATCAATGAGCCTTGGCTGCCCATAACCCTGTCGTCGTTTCACCACTGTTCCTTCCTTAATCCACTTTTGATAGATACTGACCACTGCAGACCGGGAACACCCCACAAGAGCTGCAGTTTTGGAGACGCTCTGACCCAGTCGTCTAACCATCACAATTTGGTCCTTGTCAAACTCGCTCAAATCCTTACGCTCGCCCATTTTTCCTGCTTCTAACACAACTTTGAGGACAAAATGTTCACTTGCTGCCTAATATATCCCACCCACTAACAGGTGCTGTGATGAAGGGATACTCAGTGTTATTCACTTCACCTGTCACTGGTCATAATGTTATGCCTGATCGGTGTATACTCGCATAATAACAAATTCAGTTTCAGCATTCAAATTCAGCATTATTAACTAAACAAATAAACAACCGTCTTGTTTGTCTATGTCACTCAGTATTGATGAACATAACTGACTGTCTTCTCACTTCCTGTCCTCTTTTAGCTGCTTCTCCTTTACGAACACATACTCAGTAGATCAACACACTTGACCATTCCTGATAGGAGCTGAGAAATACCTGGCTCTTATCTGTGTGTTTGTAAATCACTCCTGATTTATTCATTTCTTCCATTTCCTCCAGAGCTTTACAGAGCAATCAATCGCCCTGTTAGCTGGCCCTGATCGAATGAGAGCTGATAAGTCAAATGTTCTTTGTCACTGAGCACTATATAACAGTGTTTTTAGCCCTATATTGATTGCTGATTTTCTTTGGCTCAGCAAAGCTTTTCAATATGCCAGTAGTTGGAAATTTATCTTAAATTGTATGGCTACCCGTCAGGTATACCTGATATAAGGCCAATAAAAAACACGCGCAAAACCTAAAGTGCTGACTTGTTGCATTTTCACTATTAAAGGTGCTGTTAGCAATTTTTATTTATATATTTTTTTTAATGCCAAGCATAAAATGTTCCAACTACCTGACAGATGTCACTGAAATAGGTGTCCTGAGAAATCACACCTGTTTCTGTGACAGGCTCTGTAAAATGCACAGAACACAGTATTTTAGCCAATCAGAAATGCTCTCTGCAAGTAAATCATTTTGCGCCTTCGAGCTGTCTGACATGTCTGTGGTCGGTTGGGTTTTCATGACAGTATGCAAACTAATTCATTGGCTAAGTCTGGCAGAACTTACCATATTCTCTTACAGCACATTTAAAAGGAGGGAAGTGTGTAATTTCTGCACTACAAGCAGCACTAAAAAGAATTGCATTATGTTACAATTGAGACAGACATGCTATTTTCTTATTCACTGGAATAAAGATGGGATGGGACTACGTTTGCTGAGCAAAGGCAGACGGAGTAAGTGCTTAAAACATATTTGAATACATTCATAATGTTTTTTGGTGTCGCAAGTGGTGTGGAAATGACACACTGCACCTTTAAATAATGTTGATGAATCTGTTTTTTACTTACAGGATTTCTTGCACACTCTGAAACAGTTCAATCCGATTAACTCACTAATCAGATTAGCCAAATAAACATTAATCCCATTAATTTAGAGCATCATGCTGCAGTTCAGTCATTGTCTGATGTTCTGAAATGATCATCAAGCCACAAACACATTTTCAAACCGAAGCAAGAGCTCACCGGCTCCCCCTATTGACTGAACTGGAGTCTGGGAATCATCTGCAAGAGTGTTGAGGAGGATAAGGACACTTTTGTATGGCAGGATAGGTAAAAACCAGGTGCACGAGCTGCGGGTTCAAGTTATTTTCTTTTTCCATCACTTGCTCTCTTTGTACCCAGGTATTATTTAAAGCTAGCCTGGCTATCAGAAGGTGAACACCAAAACAGCTCAGAGCCGGCGAAGCATTTATCAAACAGATTGAACCTATGACACAACAGACCACGGCAAAAGCAGTTAAAACACCATGTGTGATGGGGTGAATGCGCAATGCCTCCTTTATATGGTACAATTTTCTTCAGCAACAACAGTTTTTGTCGCCTAGCATGTCCTTGCCTTATGCTGAACATTGAGGGTTGGTAATTAAATTGAGAACAATAGTGCTCAAAAGGGTAATTCAACAGCAGGAGCGCATTAAAAATGCACATAAACTGCAATAACATGGCGTTATGATAAACGGATCCATCGGCTATACTGCATTTAAGTCGATGTCAAAAAAAGAGTAGTCACTTGAAAGCCATTTAGTGGCAGTTGAACAGGGAGTGCATAGAGACCAGCCTCCTCAACCTGCTTTCATTTTGGACAATGATCCACGGGTGGTCCAATATATGCAGCCCGATTTCTTTTTAAATGTTCACGTTCTTCCGCAGAGTGCATGCAAATTGGGCGCTGGTTTAATTACCATTTAGCATTCTAATAGCAAGAGTAGAGGAAACTTCTGCAATAGTCACTGCTGGGCATTGTGCGGAGGCAAAGCCCCTGGACTGAAATATTATGTAAATTATTAATTTCCTCATAGACTAACACAGTTGTGCTATTTGGTTACCCACAAGCGTGCCGCTACATGTTAATTAATCTCACTTAGAGGGAAAAGTATCAGAAAAATGTAATTTTATTATACAATCATGATTAAAGGTGCAATAGGTGATTTTTTTTTGTTATACTGGTTGAAAGTATCCTCATATCCTGATACCAATCACTATGTTAAATGGTTTATATGTATTTTTATAAATGTATATCATCTGTGGAAGGTGTGGGGCCATAAAATGTTCATCCAATTTTTATATTCGATCTGAATGAAATAATATGATGTGTTTTTACATACCCTTGCGCACCCTGTTCACGCAGACATCATGTATCTCAGCGCATTTTAGGCTATGCCGAGTTTATGTAGACAGACTTCAGTCACAGAGCAATGCAAACAAACAGCAGCCACCTTTTACATTTCCAACCGAATCAAAATAATGAGCTTATTCTGCGTTTACGCCATAACTACCGTAATTAAGACATGGAAACCCGTGGCATTCTAACCGGAGCTGTTCAGTCGGGCTCAGAAATATGCTTATCCACGTCAACAGCATCAACACCAAAATGAATCTGCAGCAGTCAGGTACAAGCTATCTAAGTTCAATATTATTGTAATGTGATGTGCTTTGAGACATGAGGTAGTTTAACGCCGTCTCTTGTGACGCTTTGCCGAGAGCAGCTGTGTGCGAGTGCGTGGCGTGCGTGGCTTGCGTGGCGCGGTTTTGGACCGCGATTTACAGGGAGGGTAAGATTGTACTCTTTAAATGCTAGCAGGCTAATGTTAGCATTTTCCAGATCACTTACTGCACCTTTAACATAAGATATAGCTGTGAAGATGCTCTTATATTATATTAAATTAAAAGATGGTTCATGTTTTTTACTTACAAAACCCCCACAGAATTGTATCAATATTTTACTGTAAAATCAGTTGAATATAATATAGATTTTCACCATAAATTATATGACATAGGCTATCTAACAGAATTTTAAGATGGATAGACAACAGCTCTGCAGACTAATAACGAGCACAGAAAGAAAGCCAAGATTTGTCATTACATTCTTGTGTTACATTATCTTAAATGGATAGTTCACTCAAAATCGAAAATTCTGTAATCATATACTCACCCTCATGTCATTTCAAAACTGACTGACTTTTTTCTCTGGAATATAAAAGAATCTGAATAATTTTTAACTGCTTTTGTCCATATAATGAAAGTCAGCACGGTTCAAAACAACATTGTACCATATTGACTTTCATTGTTTGGAGAGAAAAAAAAAAAACATTAAGGAATTTTTCACAATATCTTCTTTTGTGTGGAAGCGTCATTTGAATTTGCCTACATTATTAAAACAGAATTACGTCCATTTTAGTGCCATTCTCAGTACCTTTGTCATAGCAATGAGTGTGCCATTTGCCATTTCAGCCAAAGCAAACATTTTAAAAGTACTATTTGTTGGTCCATATTATTGATTTACATTTCCATAAATTTGACTGTGTTGGTAGAGAGAGAGCCTTCTGATGGCTGCATGTTTAATAGATAGGCCTGTGTGCTAGTGGTAGCAGAGCGCGTTATCTGAATTCTCAGACTCAGGGAAAGCTTTGAAATCATGCCTAAGACTAATGAAAGAGGAGCAGGAGGAAGGAAGGAATGAGCAGCGGAGAGGTGTGATCTACCTACGGAGAGATTACCATGTACCCCTGGGCTCTCATCTTACACTATGTGGGGAGGCGTGCGATATCGTTCGTTCACATGGCAGCGCGGTGAAGAAAAGGTCTCGTAGCTGAGGTGTTAAGATTTATCCTACCAGCTATAAATCTGCAGAATGGATCCCCCACACCAGATTTTAATATCATGCCCATACCACACTCTCTGCCCATGGACAATATGTTCAACTGACTTTGACAAATCAAACACTTAAGAAATATGACAATATCCCTCACAGTGCAGCTCTGCAGGGAGGAGGAATGGATGCACAACAGCAAGTGTGAGAATATTTCTCCTAAATGGTGCCACAGGATATAGTGGAAGAAATAAACAGCCAGTTTATCCACAGGATGGATGTGACATCATTATCTGCCCATAACAGCATCCCCAACTATTTGGATGGAAAGTTTTCCCATTGCACAGAATAATTGCTCACTCTGGGGTACAGTGAGGCTGGCATTCAGAAAACATCTATGCAAAAAGGCATAGAGCAATCAGATCATACTTGATTGATTCTTGAAACAAACTGCATCTAGATTTGAGGGCTGTAATATGTCAAACTTTGAAGTAATTGAGCTGACCCAAAACACTTGTTCTACATCTACAGTTTTGCATTTGTATTTCTAAACAGCACAAAAGTAACTGTGTATGTGTGTGTGTAATATATATATATATATATATGTATACGCACACATTTCATCATACACACACACATACAGTGTTGGGGGAAGCACATTACAAGTTAACGCGAGTTATGTAATCAGATTACTTTTTTCAAGTAACTAGTAAAGTAAAAAACTTTTAAACTGATACTGACAATACTGATATTCAGATGTGACATATGTATAGAATTTTGCATGCAACAATTCTAAATATATTCTTCATTACTAAACTATATTCACTGTTATTATCTAAATGACAGATATTACTTAAAGTAAAGTTCTCCAATCATAATATGCATCAAAAGAGCATATGAAACCAACTTCCTTTAAACAATCAATGCAATATTTTTACTCACTGAATACTTGCAAATGTGAGTCATTTAAAAACAACTTGCATAGTGCATACTGATACTACTTCTGGAGTACTAATTTAATAAAATCAACATGTTTAAATACAAGAATACAGCTTTGGTTACGGTCTTGTCCCTGATGAGACTTCAGTAACCTGATATTTGGTCTAAAGCTCAAATAAAGCTCATAATTTTTTGATTGATGCAGAAGACACAAACCCCAATCAGTCCCCTCAAGTCCAGCACAAATGCTATGAGAGCACTTATTAAACACAAGCAGCTCAACTTACCTAGTTTTGGAAGCCGGTGCTGTAATTGCCTCAGATCTTCACCTTATCTGCTCCACCCTGGTCCTTGAGCAGCTTTCTCCCTCTCACAATGTTTCTGGCAAAGGTCTATTGATCGGTCAAGCTGTGTTTTCAGTAGTCTATTGTTGCCACCATTTAGATTGGAGCTCCTCTCTGGCTGCCTGTCGCGGCTGCAATGAGGAGGCTGAGCAGCGTGTGCACCTTGCTCTCGCTCTAACTCGGTCTCTCTCTGTCTATCCGTCTTTCGCACCCTCCTCTCTCTCTCTGTCTCTCTCTCTCTCTCTCTCTCGCACACGCAAAGCACGCTATCTCTGTCTCCCTCCCTCACCCAGCGACACCCCCCGCTCTCGTTCTCTTTCCTTCTCCTTCCCTCCCTATGCCTCTCTACCCCCTCTCGATCTCTCTCTCTCCCATTGTATTGATCTGCCAGCGCTGGCGTTCTCCTCCTGCAGCCTCTAGAGGGTGTTCCAATAGCTGACAGTAGCCAGTCCAGAACTAATCCCAGTAGCTTCAGTTCGGCTTCACTCTGAAAGAGAAAGCTGTGGAGAGAGGAGAATGAAGAGAGAGAGAGAGAGACAAAAGCATGAGTTGTGGATTCTCTCTCACACACTATATAAAAAGCCTGTTAAATTTACAGTAAAATCTGGCAGCTTTTGTTGGCACAAGTTCACTGTAAAAATACAGTGACAAAATGTCAGGTATTACAGGAGACATTATTTTAGTGCCTGTATGTTCTAGAGTTCATTACTATATCTTTGATAAGATGTTAATATACCAGCCTGTTTACACAAATGAGATAAAATCTGTACTTTTATAGTGGAATATGCCTGTCTAAGAAGAGTGTGCATTTACTGCTAGCACACAATGATGATGCATCATCCTATATATTATTAAGGGAAATGAAAGAAAATCTTTGCTAATTTAGTTGTCACTGCACAAAACTTAAAAGTATGGAAGCTTCCCACACAGCAGGAGACTCCTAAACGGATCCGCATTCAAGTCGCCAAACCCGCGTGACTGTCACATTCGTTTTGGCGCCGCCCAGAGGATCAGCCCCGCCTCCGGGCGGCGTCGTAAATTCTACTGTCAATCAGCGGATCCTGAGCGGACCCATGTCGGATCCGCGGACGCGCACGCTCCTTTACTGTAACGGTTGTATCAATTTGCGGGTTCCAAATGGACCCGCCGCGGAGGTAAGGTTTTAATCGCGGATGCAGCGCGGAGCCACGGCGGGTCCGCGATCCGCCTTCGTTGCGGATCCGTCACTGCACGCAAGTGGACGCCGATACGGGTCCGTTCGCGGATACGTTCCGGAAGCCGCAATACCTCCGCGGCCGATCCGCCGGGGAGTCCTTTTGCTGTGTGGGTTGTTTCAGCCACTGAATAAAAAATAAAAAAGGAAATTTCGACATTCTCTCACAATTCTGACTTTTTTTCCTCGCAATATAGTTTACATCACAATATAGTTTACATCTTGCAATTCAGATTTTTTTCTCAGAATTGTGATATAATCCCGCAATTGCAAGTTATGAATTGCGTGATATAAACTTGCAATTCTTACATTCTTGCAATTGCAAGTTTACATCTGACCTTTTTTCTCAAAATTGCGTGATACAAAGTCAGAATTGCGTGAAACAAAGGCAAAAAGTCTTTTCCCCCTCAGAATTGGCCTTTATAACTCGCAAATGTGAGTTTATATCCCTCAATTGTGTCTTTATAACTCACAATTGCAACTTTATATCACGCAAGTCTGAAAAAAAAAATTTGAATTGTGAGATGCAAACTCAAAATTGTGAGAAAAAAAGTCAGAATTGTGAGATAAAAAGACGTAATAGTATCTTTTTTTTTTGATCCTGCAGCGGAAACAAGCTTCCATATAAAAGTGATCATTTTCTGAACTACTTGAAAAAAGCCCAGTGATTAAATTTATTCCAACTGTCATCTGTTTTTTTCTGAATATATATTAAAAAATCTTGTAATACAAATTATATAAAATAAATAAAATGATTTATTTATTTTGTTGTCATTCATGTAATATAGTAATATATAGATGAGATTTAGTGACATCTATGGTCGGGACAAAAACCATAATAGAGTGGTAAAATAGAAGATGACAAACACAAAACTGTAAAGGAATTTTAATGGGACATTAAATGATTACAGTTAATTTAACTGTAAAAATAATAAGGGATGGTTGAATATGTATATGTATATTCAACCATCTATTATTTTTTTCTTTTAACAATTAAATTACATGTAATCATGTAACTTCACATTAAAAGTTTTTTACAATATTCTGTCTTTTTCATTATTTTTCCATTAAAATTCTAAATATATTTCACTCTCACTGCCTCTCTCTTTCTCTCGGGCAAAGCACAATCTGTGCTGTCAGCTGGGCAGCGGGACCCCTACCTCAGTGAGAAACAGTGAAACTGAGACAGGCATTAATGTTTCAGCAGGCAGTCTGAAGCAAATGAATACAAACAGAGAAGGTGAAGTCATATCCCCGCTGCGCTGGTCTTTACAAATCAAAATTGGAAAAGAACCTTTATAGCACCTCCTAGGGGGATGTCAGACTATTATTAGTTGATACGTTTCATCATTTTGTCATGGTGACAGTGTTCAACTTGCATTTCAGGAAATGTTTTGCACAATCAGCATTAGTGCTCGCAGCTGAGAGGCTGTGATGTAACTATCTGTCAATAAATCAACACGCCTGTGGCGCGACACGCAAGGTAAATTACACTAAACGCCACGATTCTCATCTGAGGCAAGGTTTTCCCACAACACAGAAAAAGAAACATTTATGTTCATATTGTACTTATTACTATTGGGTAATTCCTTCAACTCCATTGCTACAGCTTTTTGTCACAGACTAGTCGCACACTTAGCTTCAGTCTTGTGCACTATATGAAAATCACTTACTCTAACTTTTGTTGTTCCAAACCATTTCTTTCATCAGTGAAACACAAAAGAAGATATTTAGAATTTTTTTGTCATACAATTATAGTCTTTTATTGTAAGGACCTTTATTGTAAAGTCCACAGATACCGTCCACAGGTTTGAGTAAATGATGACAGAATTTTTATTTTAGTGTAAACTATCCATTTAAAGGGTTAGTTCACCCAAAAAACCCCAAAATGAAAATTCTGTCAATAATTACTCAGTCTCATGTCGTTCCACACCGACCTTCGTTCATCTTCAGAACACAAATTAAGATATTTTTGATGAATTCCGAGAGATATATGACTCAATTTTCAAGGTCCAGAAAGGTACTAAAGACATTGTTAAAACAGTCGACGTGACTGCAGTGATTCAACCTTAATTTTATGAAGCGACGAGAATACTTTTTTGTGTGCAAAAACAAAACAAAAAAAACGACTTTAATCAACAATATCTTCTCTTCTGTGTCATTCTCATACGTTGTTTTCGTCCAGCGATTCCAGGTTTTACGTCAGAACGCAGACTCTGGCGTCAGCATTACACGCATGTGTTGTGCTGCTCACGTGATCAGCTTTGGCCAATACTGAATCGCCATTCTGACGTAGAACCTGGAAGCGCTGGGCGTAAACAGCGTAAGAGAATGTTGAATAAAGTCGTTATTTTTGTTTCATTTTTGCGCACAAAAAGTATTCTCGTCACTTCATGTGACTGCAGTCACATTGACTATTTTAACAATGTCTTTAGTACCTTTCTGGACCTTGAAAGTGGTGGTCAAATTACTGTCTACTGAGGAGTCAGAGAGCTCTCGGATTTCATCAAAAATATCTTAATTAGTGTTCCGAAGATGAACGAAGGTCTTACGGGTGTGGAACGACATGAGGGTGAGTAATCAATGACAGAATTTTCATATTTGGGTGAACTAACCCTTTGAGCTGTGAGAAAGCCTTCACTGTGCTAAAGACTGGGCTGCTTCTAACAATAAAAACCTGCAATACCATGATGAATAATTGAGAGCGCTCATAGTTTTTTGGAATTCCCAGAGCCTCTGGTTCCTGTACAGTAGACCACCAGCGACATTAAGAGTGTTAAATGGGTTGTCAGCACAAATAGAGGGCAAAGCTTAAAGACAGCAATGGAATAGTGATAGTGCTTGTGTATTAGTTGTTGCTCTGCTCCAGTCAGAGGTTGGGAGAGTCGACAGCGTTTGCAGCACAGACTCAAAGCTCCTTTGAACATCTTTAAGAGTTTGGTAAAAGTGAGCTTTGAATGTGCATGCCGTAACTTTAGAGTCATTATAAGTGTCACATGAGGAATCACAATACACAACTTTGATAAAAATACAAAACCACCCATCTCCTTTTGCATCCTAAAGAAAAGTTCACCCCCCAAAAATAATAATAATAATTTACTGACCCTCATGTCATTCTAAACTTGAATGATGGCTTTTTTCCTTGGAGCACAAAAGAAGATACTTTAAAATTTCATTTTTTTCCCCTCAATAAAAGTCAATGGGGTCCAGTGTTGTTTTGGATCCCACTGAATTTATGGACAAATATAGTTCTTCAAAATATCTTCTTTTGCACAGAATCTCTTAGTGACACAGCCAATGACTGTGAGATATTTTCACAGAAATAATTATTATGCTTTTGTATTATTTATTATTCCAGAAAGAATCACTGAGAAATCATGACACGATGATGATTATAATTATTATAATTAAGGAAATGAATCATTATTCAATGAATCACACACTGAATAAGGATCATTCAGCCCTGAACATGAAGTACTGTTCAAGATGAGGGTTCGTCTGTTTGATCTGCAGAAACAAGCATTCAATTCCACTCCTCTTCAATTCAACTGTTGTGCTTCTGCTGTATTTTCGTTGTTTTTTCTGATCTCTTTTTCATCATCTATTCATTAATACAACCATGACAAAAGAGCAGAACATTATATGTCTTCAAAAACATCTTTTGATGCATTTGTGAGAGGTTCCTGATTACCTAGCACTATTCGTGCCTGCCTTATATAAAGATATGATTAGCTGGTTTTGTCATTTACCTCATTCATACTCTTCATGTTATGAATGGGCAGGGCCTTCAACTTTTCTGCTGATTACCCAAGTCAGGAAATTGCGGTGATTACAAAAATAAAACCTGTACTTTCAGGCACCACAACACTGAAATTCATGTGGGGGAAATCATAGCCTAATCAGCACCCATTTTTGGGTCAGTCATTTTCAAAGAGCAAGTGTCCAAGATGGCAATACAAGTAACCAAGGTAACTCACTCCAAATCTTGGATGAAAATTTAGTTTATAAAAATGTGTTCAAATTCTGTTATGCCTCCAATCTATTGCAGGCTAAAATGTTCCCACTTCAGCCTTTGTATGAGTTATTGAATGAATGAATGAATGAATGAATGAATGAGGCATTTATATAGCGCTTTCATATGTACTACTGTACACCCAAAGCGCTTTACAGTCATATCAGGGGTCTCTCTCCTCATCCACCATCAGTGTGCAGCATCCACCTGGATGATGCGACGGCAGCCACAGTACAACGGCGCCAGTGCGCTCACCACACACCAGCTGTAGGTGGAGAGGAGAGAGAGTGAAAGAGACAATTCAATGGATGGGGATTATTAGGAGGCCGTGATTGGTAAGGGCCTATGGAGGGAATTTGGCCAGGACACCGGGGTTACACCCCTACACTCTAAAAAATGCTGGGTTAAAAACAACCCAAGTTGGGTTGAAAATGGACAAACCCAGCAATTGGGTTGTTTTAACCCTGTGGTTGGGTTAAATGTTTGCCCAACGTGCTGGGTAGTTTTATTTAACTCAACTGTTGTATAAAAATTACTGTATTGCTTGCTTAAAATGAACCCAAAATATGCTGGAAATTAACATTTATTAATATGTTTAATAAATGAGCATTTATTAATAAGATAAGGAATAATAAACAATAAACATTTATTAAATTGCTTATTAATAAATGTTCACCTTTTGATTATTATTGTTGCCTCTAGTAATTATGTGTCTGATTTTTAATTTCTCACCTATTTTGGATTCATTTTAAGCCAGCCATATAGTCATTTTTAATCAGTAGTTGGGTTAAATAAAACTACCCAGCAGGTTGGGAAAACATTTTAACCCAACCACTGGGTTAAAACAACCCAATTGCTGGGTTTGTCCATTTTCAACCCAACTTGGGTTGTTTTTAACCAAACATTTTTTAGAGTGTACTCTTTACGAGAAGTGCCATGGGATTTTTAATGACCACAGAGAGTCAGGACCTCGGTTTAACTTCTCATCCGAAGGACGGAAAATATTTCCGGACGGAAAATGATTAGCTCATAGAGGTTCGGTCTTGACAATTCCTATACATTGTTATTGCAGAATACTTACTGTGAATTTTAAAATTGTAAAAATATTGAAAACCTTTTCAAAATGGCTTTTGTTGTCCAGTATACAAAACAAATAAAAAAAAAAAAAAATGCTGATTTGACCTTAAGTAGCTATTTCTACACTGTAAAAAAAATCTTAAAACTCAAGTTCAGTTGCTGCCTTAAATCCTACCTATTCATTTCCACTCTAATGTACTGTAATACCAAATTTAGCATTTAAATCAACATTTCATTTTTTGTTTACCTTTTACCATATGTCTTGGAGTATCACAATTACATCGTATCGTGATATGTATCGAATCGTGACATGAGGGTATGTTACAACCCTACAGCAAACAGAACTAAACACGTGCAAAACCCACCAAAAGAGACACAAAACAAAGATAGTCCCTTACATTAAAGTCCCCCTGTGGTGAAAATCAAGTTTTTAATGTTGTTCATATGGTGTTTTTAACATGCTTTAAGACAAACAATGTTCAAATTCATAAGTCAACACCATTGCTGAGTATTTTCTCTTTAAAACTGCAGTAAACCAAAGACAGTCTCAAACCCGCGGTTTCAAATTGCTGGTGTTTCTGACATCACAAACTACCATGTAACCAATCATTTATAATATTCATTTATTAGAAATAATTCACAGTGTGGATGTAACCAGAAAATGTGCCAGACTATGGTGGAGTTTGATTCGATGATAAAAAATAAAAATAGAGGAAGTGAAGTTGTTTGTTGTCAGGATGTTTAGATGACCCACCAGTTGAGAACCACTGCAGCAGGCCTTGTGTTGTTATTTTGCTTTAAAACACATTTTGAAACAAGGCAAAAGCATTATTTATTCATTCAGTTTCACTGTTTCTAGCTGAAAGCAGTGTTGCCCCGAAGCTTAGTCGACATGCCATTTGTGCGATTTACAGCGGCACAGTAGGCGCTTGCACAGTCACCATAGAGATATATCTGGTATCATAGCAATTCTGTAGCAGCCATCTTTGATCTACCCCTCCAAATTGCCATGGTACAGTGGCCTGATCTTCTCATTCTAATTCTATGCGCTTCTCAAAGAAACTGCAGTGTTTAGTCAAGCACTTACGGAATATTTCAAACCATGTGAAGTGAAACTAAAACATTTTAGGTAAAACATAGTTTGCATTCCTGAAAACCTTCTTTTAATCTGATGATAATTAGCATTTTTGTATTGACATAATATTAATACCCTAAGAGAACGGCAGACGTTCAGATGCTACAAATAAACAGCTTCCATCTGCAATGCTGTTAAAATAAATGCAAGTTCTTTAATTCAAGCAAAAGATACCTTGTGCTGCTCTGAGCGTGTCAAGGGTTAGCAAGAGCACTGTGTAAATGCAATTAATCATGCATAAGTATTAAGAACACAATCACTCCCACACAGGTAACATGTAGCTAAGCTCTTCACACTGACACTTGAAAACTGTTTTTCAGCTTTACTATTGTGTGACAATATTAATGAGTTTAAGAAGAAAGAAACAAACAGCTACAATGCTACAAGAGGACAAATGTTACTGCGACTATATCTCAATAGGTTTTCTTTCTGACAAAGTAATCCAGTAATCTTTATGGTTTTCATAAACAAGTGCTCATAAAAACCATCCTCAAGTGAGTCTTTTGTTTTGTAAGCTATGTATTGGCTACTTGTCATATGTGCAGGGGAAAACAACAAAGCTTTCCATATTCCCACACAGTGAATGGCTTTAAAGTCACAAAAATTCATGCATTATTATGGCGCAAAATGACATTTCTTTGAAAATTTTGGAAGCTCCCTCCATTTTGCAAAGCCTATACTATAGAAATAACTGTCCACTTCAACAGGTTAAAGGGTTAGTTCACCCAAAAATGAAAATTATGTCATTAATTACTCACCCTCATGTCATACCACACCTGTAAGACCTTCGTTCATCTTCGGAACACAAATTAAGATATTTTTGATAAAATCCGATGGCTCAGTGTGGCCTGCATTCCCAACAATAATACTCCCTTTTTCAATGCCCAGAAAGCTACTAAAAACATATTAAATGTGACTACAGTGGTTCAACCTTAATATTATAAAGTGACTAGAATACTTTTTGGGCGTCAAAAATAACAAAATAACAACTTTATTCAACAATATGTAGTGATGGGCGATTTTAAAACACTGCTTCATGAAGCTTCGAAGCTTTACGAATCTTTTGTTTCGAATCAGTGGTTCAGAGCGCGTATCAAACTGCCAAAGTCATGTGAACTATTGAAGTTTCAAAACACTTATGATGTAACGAAGCCTCGTTTACTGAAATCATGGGATTTTGGCTCTGAACCACTGATTCGAAAAAAAATATTTGTAAAGCTTTGAAGCTTCATGAAGCAGTGTTTTGAAATCACCCATCACAAGATATTGCAGAATAAAGTCGCTATTTTGTTATTTTTGGTGCACAAAAAGTATTCGTGTCGCTTTATAATATTAAAGTTGAACCACTGTAGTCACATGAACTGTTTTAAATATGTTTTTAGTAGCTTTCTGGGCATTGAAAAAAGGAGTGTTATTGCTGGCGATACAGGCCTCACTGAGCCAACGGATTTTATCAAAAATATCTTAATTTGTGTTCCGAAGATGAACGTAGGTATTACGGGTGTGGAACGACATGAGGGCGAGTAATTAATGACAGAGTTTTCATTTTTGGGTGAACTAACCCCCCAATTATTTTTTTTGAGCTCACAATTGAGTCCTGAGAGTCTCATAGGAAAAACCTTCCTCTTACCTACATTTTTGCAAACAATTCACTGCAGATTCCAGACACAAATGAACACTAGTGGCAGTAAAACACCAACAACTATCGTTTTCACACAAATTATGACTACAGGGGCAGATTATTGATTAATACAGACTTATTTTCATGCTGTTTCTTGCACGATACCATGTTATGACCTCAAAACACTTTTCCCATAGTGCAGGATTTGTGAACTAATACATTTTAAAGTTTGCCTCACATAACTAGCTCCATATGTACAACTTGTCTGGCATAATAAACTCGTGAAACACGACTCGTGATAAAAGAGCACAAAGAAGCAGCTAAAATGGCATGGTTGCTTCAGCAAATATGTTTTATCTCATGTTTGCTTTTGTTATCAATTAGGGTTTAGCGTACTGTAGGTGGTACAGTATTTTCAAACGCGATAGAGCTTTAATCTTTTAGTGATACGTACGACAACCAACATAATAAGATGTTGCCAGATTCATGTTCATCTGTTTCGGATAAAACGTTTAGCACCTCAGAATGGACCGTGCAAGAAGCAATGTAATATCATTTTGCAGAAATACTTCCGCAGGTACATTTTTCCAATGAGCCTGGGTTGCAATACATTGAGGGTAAGAGGAAGTCATTGGACATTCAGGAGAAATAATTTAGTCATACATATTTTTCTAAGGAGAAATTTCAACACAAGTCAAAATTTTAAAAGAGAAAAACCTTTCTCAAACTAAAAACTATTGGCACAAAGTCTCCATAATCTCTTCTGTGTGTCCTCTTTCTTTCCACAATGTTTTCTTTTATTGTTGACACTCATTTCCAAGCAAATCACAGTCATTAATAGCATTGCATTCATTGGCAGCAGGTGGGGATTGGTAGTTGTCCTTGCTGAAGTCCTTGTGTGACCTTTCTTGAATACAGTATAGGCTCTGAGTAAGCACCCTTCACCAGTATGTCTGGACAAATGACCAATAAGAATGAGGAAGATTAATATTAAGTGTTTTTTATTTTTTGTTGTTCCAAATGAACCACTCAGCATGGATAAAACTTTCTGTGCTCCTTACCAAACAAGTTACTATCTTGCTAACAGGTTATCCACTCGTGCACACAACAGTGATGCATTTTTGGTTAGCTGTTTTGTTGCTTTTTGTTGCAAAGTAGCTATGTTTCCATCCACCTATTTTTATGCGCATTTTGGGACATCATATATATATGGATAGAAATACCAAGATGTGCATAAATTCTAAAAATGTGCATAAAAAAACATATCTAAGATTAGATTGGTTGTTCTGTTCACGGTCCTTCATGTTCTAGTGTTTTGTTTCTTTGAGGTTGTTTCTAATAAAAGTAGCTGCTACATCTAGATCCTGCCAACTTTCTTTATTGCTGCAACCTGCTCGTGACACAGGGTCAATAATGATTTTATGAAATCATTTCCATAAAGTCATTCTTTAGCACAGCCTACACTGTATGATATCACTTCTAATGCATCTTTGGTATTCTTATTAAAATTTCATTTTAAAGCTGAAGTGTTTAAGTTCTGTGTCATTAGCATCACCAAATGGAGTTGTAAAAATAATGACTGTTTTCAAACAGGTTTCCTGAATATTTTCCCATCTTCCACTGATTAGACAAACAGATAGTCCTGCCCCAAAAAACTCATATCATTGGTTGAGCCAATGTTAATGCTGGAAAACACAGATTTAAAAACACTAGGGATCATGCATTTGCAGACTTTGAAAATGGTTAAAAAGATCCAGGGGTTTTCAAACTGTGGGTCGCAGAATGGGTAAAGGTGGGTTGCGCAAAGTTACTTGGCTGCAGCTAAATTTGCGTTTCAGTAAATGACACACACACACATACACTTGAACAAAAACAGTTTAGTCTATGTTCTCACAATATACCAATAAATAAATAGAAATCACAATATTGCTTTATTTAGAGCGATTTTCAAATTGCAAATGCTGCAATTTAATTATATAAATATATGCGCTAGCTGCGTGTTTTATAGTGAAGTGCATACGTGTGACTTGTAAAAACAATGTTTCCTGCATCTCAGAGTGGCTCGTTTTTCATTATTACCTCATACCACTGTAGTCATGTTGACTATTTTAAAAATGTATTTACTACCTTACTGGACCTTGAATGTGGTACTTAAATTGCTTTCTATGGGGGATAAAAAACCTTTTTGGATTTCATCAAAAATTTCTTAATGTGTGTTCCAAAGATGAACGAAGGTCTTACAGGTGTGGAACGACATGGGGTGAATAATTATTGACAGAAATTTCATTTTTGGGTGAACTAACCCTTTAATAGAGAGAATTGGACCATAATCTAAAGTGTGCCCATATATATATATATATATATATTTCAATATCATCATACACTATGCTAAATAGTACTTTAAATAATACTTTTCTGCTAAATTTGTCAACTCTGACTGAACAAAGTCTGCAGACTGGCTCTGTCTTTTGGCAACTAACGTTGACTCATCCAAACTGCAAATTGGGGCAAAAAATCTAGGCAAGAGTTATGTTGTGTATGCCAACAAAACAAAACCACAGAGCAACAGTATTTACTTTTTTTGTGAAAATCAACCTACAGTCAAATCAAAAATTATTCAGACATTTTTTATATTTTTGGTATATTTTTACTAGTGGGTGCAGGACACTATAGTTCATTTATGTAAGTGAGGATCACAAAATAAAGTAAACTGTGACATATATACCCAAAAAATCTTCATACAGTGGACTACCAGTAAAATTGATAAAAATTTGGAACCAACAATTATTCAGACGCTTTGACCTGACCATGTTTTGCTTAAGTGTTATCTGACATAATTAAGATTATATATTTGTTCTGACAGTTTAATTCTGAGACCTTGTCACATTTTATTACCATTTTTTTAAACTATAGTGAATAAACTGAATTAATGAATGAAGTGTTTAAGGTGTCTGAATAAATTTTGGTTTGACTGTATGACTGACCAGCCTATAGTTGTCTCTGCAAGTTTTTAAAATATTTTAATATAAAAAATAACACACTTTTAAAATCATGGAGATATTCAGCTCACAAACTGAGCTTCGGAAACAATCCAGTAAACTTTAAACATCCTGCAGGCTCACACAGCAGTAGAAAATAAAATAAAACACATCAAGATGTGTTTAAATAAAACATTTTAACCTTTAAGCTTGCAATCCCATCAAACTAGATAGTTACTGAATCTAATCTGCGAATCCTGCGGCAATTCTTGGGAAAATGCGGGATCTCAACATCCCCGTTTCAGAGACGAGTTTTAAATTAGCCAATGTCATGCTGACTGAAGGTACAGGCAGACCGTGATCAATACACTTTTCTCATTGTTTCACATGCGGTCCTGCCAATGCCAATAATCCAATTACAGGCTGCAGTCACAGATACACTTTGACAAAGGAAAATAGCCAGAGAGAAACTGAGTGGGAGAGAGTGTCACACTAACTTAACTCGCATAAGGGCTTTGACAGAATCGGATTAATTAACACCTCGGTTTCATCACAGGTCTGTTAATGTAGAATCGATATGTCCTTCCGAACTTAAACTCAAAATGTCTTTAAAGATTCAACAATGGCTGAATGACCGTTTCTTTAAAGGAAACATGCAAAATGCCTATGCAGCATCTTTAAAGTCCCAGGGAAATCCATGCCTTGACAGCAAGGATTTGAATCCTTTGTAAGTCAACAGAGTTGATAAAAATCTGTGATTCAGTGTTTTGTGAGAGAGTGCTGAATCCTCAAATCATGTGAAAGCAACCTGAGCAAAGAATATGCTATTATATTCAGAAGCAACAAATGAGTATAAGATCTTTAAAAACATTAATAAAATATCAATTACTATCAATTACCTAAAGCAAACCGTGTTTTTAAAGGTTACTTAATGTGCGAGCATGATAAATGCATTGTAACATCACATAACTTGTCTGCTTTATAGGCCAACTAGCAAACAACTTCCAGAAACAACTCTTAAAGTAAATTAAGTCCAAATATAAATGCAAGCGGTATAACTTCTTTTCAAATAGCTTATTTTATCCAAATTTTGTGTAGTACTTAGGTGGTGTGTATTGCATGTTAAGTTTAAGCAATGCAATGAGTCAGAGCATGGCAGCACGCATACATTTTCCTTCACCGCTTCTTGAGAAGTGATATTTTGATCTACACTTGTTCTCTATGCTGTTTGCAAAGCCCTTCAGTCTGATCATATATGCTCCATGTGATTTGAAATCTCATGATAGACAAGCAGCCTGTGAAGTCCACGTCGCAGAGCAATATCGGTCGATCGGCATGTACACACACATAGAATACATTATAGAGTACGGGGGCCGGTTGCACCAGCTGTGTGCAAGTTACAACTTACTAAACACTACTAAATATTTAAGTCATTTCTCATGTTTTTTTTTTGTATCAATATTTATTTATTGATCCTAATCAATTAGTTTCAAGTACAGTTTCTGAATGTTATTTACAAATAAAAACACCTAATATGCTATTTATGGTTAAGTACACTCTGCGTTAAAATCAACCCAAATTGGGTTGAAAATAGATAAACCCAGCAATTGGGTTGTTTTAACCCAGCAGCTGGGTTAAATGTTTGCCAAACTTGCTGGGTAGTTTTATTTAACTCAACTATTGTTTAAAAATGACTGTATTGCTTGCTTAAAATGAACCCAAAGTATGTTGGAAATGAACATTTATTAGTATGTTTAATAAATGAACATTTATTAATAAGTTTAATGAATAATAATTAAACAATTAATAAATGTTTACCATTTTATTATTATTGTACTCTAGTAATTATGTATCTGATTTTTAATTTCCAACCTATTTTGGGTTAATTTTAAGCCAGTCATATAGTCATTTTTAAACAATAGTTGGGTTAAATAAAACTGCCCAGCATGTTTGGCAAACATTTAACCCAACCACTGGGTTAAAACAACCAAATCGCTGGGTCTGTCCATTTTCAACCCAACTTGGGTTGTTTTTAACCCAGCATTTGTAGTAACGTATTTATTGGAAAAACTTATTTTTACCGTTAGTTACGTGAGGCAAAATAAGTAATAAGAATGAAGGGTAAACTGAAATTCCCAGCATTTAAACACAACTTCTGTTAAAACGTATTTGTTGGCTGCTATTTGATAATTGAGGGTAAACATCATATTATGCGTCTACACATTACTTTGACCAACTAACTACGTTCTGCCTTAAGGGATTAGTTCACTTTCAAATGAAAATTAGCCCAAGCTTTACTCACCCTCAAACCATCCTAGGTGTATATGACTTTCTTCTTTCTGATGAACATAATCGGAGAAATATTAATAAATATCCTGATGCATCCGAGCTTTATAATAGCAGTGAATGGGACCAATGAGTATGAGCTGAAGTATGTCTCCTTCCACATCCATACATCATAAACGTGCAATCCACACGGCTCCAGGGGGGTTAATAAAGGCCTTCTGAAGCAAAACAATGCGTTTGTGTAAAAAAATATGCATATTTAACAATGCATATTTAACATATTTAAGTTATGAAGTAAAATATCTAGCTTCCGCCAAACTGCCTTCCGTATTCAAGTTACGAAAAAAGTGTAAACTGGCGCCACGTCAGTTACACTTTTTCTGTAAGTTGAATAGGGAAGGCGTAGGACATACACTGTCAGAAAAAAAGGTATGGCGCTTGTCAGTGGGGCATTACCCTAAAGTACAAAGGTTAAAAGGTACTACCATGTACTTTTAAAGTATTAATATGTACCTTTAAGGTACTAATGTGCACCATTTAGGGGTAAGAAGGTACAAAGATGTACCTTTTCACTTTTGTACCTTAGGGTACTGCCACAGTGACAAGCACTGTACCTTTTTTTCTGACAGTGTAGCGTAAGCTTTGTAAACTGCAAGAGTTTTACACTTTCTTCGTACGTTGAATGCAGAAGGCGGTCTGGCGGAAGCTAGATATTTTACTTCATAACTTGTTAAAATATGGATTTTTTTTACACAAACGCATCGCTTTGCTTCAGAAGGCCTTTATTAACCCCTTGGAGCACACGTTTGTGATGGATGGATGTGAATGGAAGCACCATACCTATCACTGCCATTATAAAGCTTGGATGCGTCAGGATATTTATTAATATTTCTCCATTTATGTTCATCAGAAAGAAGAAAGTAATATACACCTAGGATGGCTTGAGGGTGAGTAAATCTTGGGTTAATTTTCATTTGAAAGTGAACAAATCCTTTATTGGGTTGCAAATGGTGCAACCCAATAAAGTACAGTGTTAGTTACAAACTAGCTTGTAGCTTCTAAGCCTCTAGTGTGGACTTTACATTTCAATTTAAGAAAGAACTTGGCTGGAAAATGGCTGGAGCAGCCCTACCCAGGTGTGCAGTCACACTCTTGGAAATCTACCTTCCAGCAGAGTTTACTTCTAACCCTGCGCTACACACCTGCCTATAAATTTCAAGTCCTCTCAACAGGCTTTGATTAGCTGCTTCAGGTGCATTTGATTAGAGCTGGAATTAAACTCTACAGGATAGTCGATCTCCAGCAGCAGGACTTGGCATAGCTGCTATAGTTGGACACTCATTAAAGCATTACCTTTAACACAATGTTCTTCATAGAACATGCAAAGAAATTCTTTGCCAATTAATATAAAGGTGATTGTAATGCAAATCAGATGCTAGTCTCAGTCTCTCAATTAAATCATGAAAGCACACAGACCATAATTTCTTTAGGGTCGATAAAGGACTCTCCACTTGATGCTGAGGGAATAAAAATGTGGGTAACACTTTATAATAAGGTCTCTTTTGTTAACATTAGTTAACTAACATGAACTAACAATGATCAGTACATTTGTTACAGTATTTATTCATCTTTGTTAATAAAACAGTCGTTAATAAGAAAACAGTCGTTCACATGTTAGTTCACAGTGCATTAACTCATGTTAACAAACACATCTTTTTATTTTAATAATGTATTAGTAAATGTTGAAATTAACATGAACTAATATTAATAAATGCTGTAGAAGTATTGTTCATTCTTAGCTCATGTTAACTAAACTAATGTTGACTAATAAAACCTTATTGTAAAGTGTTACCAAAATGTGTTATCATCAAGACCTTTGACTTCTTCTTCTACCCTAAATGTCACTGGTGAAACCAAATAATATTTTTAATCTATAGTTCTGTCAACCAGTTAATATTTGATTTGTATTCAAAATAATGAATTTAATTAATCAAATACTACAATGAAGACAGTTTATATTGAATAAATATAAAATTATGGGGTCAGTGTCAAAGAATCCTGAGAAGAACAAAAAAGGTTCCACAAAAATATTAATCAGCACAACTGTTTTCAACATTGATGATAATAAGAAATATTTCTTAAGCACCAAATCAGCATATTAGAATGATTTCTGAAGGATCATGTGACATTGAAGACTGGAGTGTGGCTGCTGAAAATTCAGCTTTACCATCACAGAAGTAAATTACATTTGAAAATANTTTTTTTTTTATAAAATATTAAAATAAATAACAGTTATTTTAAATTAATGTATTAATATTTTACAATATTACTGTTTTTACAAAATATATACTTTATTCATATCACACTGCAGGCACATTTTAAATAATGAGAAATGAGTACATTGGTGGTGTGTAGATATTTCCTCTCTGAATTTTTTTTTCTTTTTTTGCGTAATCTTTCAAAAACAATCCAAATATGCCTATTTATAGTCCTCAGGTCTCATTATGGCAACAGAAAGACTATGAAGGTTCTTAAATTCAGCATTGATTGCACCTTATGCCCAGTACACACTGTACAATTTTGGGCTGTCCCAGATGAAAGATGACTGTGGCAATTTCTGTAGTCATGGCTCCTGAATGGTGGTCCTACATTGTACAGTGAAAGAGTTCAAAGATGGCCGTTGTCACGGTCTTGCAACCAAAGATAGTCTGTGATAATTTTCTGACAGTGTCAGAAATGTAGCATAATCATCTCACAGTGTGTTTGCTGCTACGATCTATGACTGCTGACTAGAGAATAAAAATGTAACATTAAATGGCGTATTGATTAACGTGACATGGCTCTAAAACTACTTACCTCAAGATCCGTTTGCAAAATTGGCATGCCAAGTTGGTTTCTATCCCCTAGCCATGACCGCGTACATATTATCCTCGATAACTCCTTCCTCCTTTTTTCAGCGCACATAAAAACCACATCGTCAAAGTGTGATTGATATTTTTTATTTGTTTATCACTAGTGCATGTTGATGACATTTTATTCTTCCATACTACTAACTTGCGTCATAGCCTACGGATTACCGAAAGATTGCCGAAATCACACAGTCTGTAGCAGGCTTTATACAAGTCTTTGATCAGCAGACAGGTTTTTCTTTGCCCATTACATCTTTTCTAAGTATGATTATAGGGGACTACTTCTTCAGGTTCACCCCACCCCAACACTGTAGTCAACAGCATTTCTGGAAAAAAAAAATCTTGCTGAGTAGGAGAGTTCTGCACAAAGAGCCGATCAGGTAAATGAGCTACAGGCTGGCAGTGTGGGTGTCACTACTCAACAGATGGAACGTTTGATTGAGAGGCTGCAATTATTCAGAGAGAAAGGCAATATGCACAGCCCAGGTAATATTATAAGCCGTTCCATAAAACCACCCATATTGCTGTACAAAAGTGTCCTCAAGCTGATGAAATCACAGTTGTTCTTATACATTTTGCTATTTGTTGCTTTCCAAAGGCCATTTGTAAAAGATGCATGGGTGTTACGTCACCTAGTGCCATTCAAACTTCAAAGCTCTTCTTCTGTTCTGTATACCAAATTACTGTTCTGCACTGCAATTCTACCCAAGAACACCCACTTGGAGCAAATTAAAATGAAAAAGGGTAGGTCTTGAGGTCATAGCACATGCATTATGCAGAGTATATACAGAAATGTATAGTACAGATTGTGGCTGGATCATTGTCCTTTATGCTAGATATTTCACATGATTTTTATACTAGAAATAGTACACAACACAAAGTGTACAATTAGCTTAAGACTCCCATATTCAGGAACTTGCTGTGCTCTTCTTGTTGCAGTCAATCTCTCTGACCTACAACTCAAAACCAATACTCATTGCCCACTATAATTAACCACATATGGGTATGCAAATGGATCTCCCGCAATGCGCAACTGGATTGTAAAGTAATAAAATATCAGTGCTGATTCATTTGCTTTTGTAAGAGCTTATAGTTCTATATTGTCTTGAAATGGAAAATGTATTTATATAAATAAGTTAGGGAGAGAATGGAAAGTAACACTTGATTTTTGGTCAGCTTTTCAGAAAATGTTCAAACTACTGGTAAATTGAAGACATTAAAATTTCCATTTATTGATCCACAGATTATGATGCACAGGCCTTCATATTCTAAGGCTACAATTACATAGAGCAAGACAGACAAGCTAACATATAAACTACATATTTTAATAAACTTTAAATCCCAAAGAGACACTTTATTAAATGCATGTGAAATACATCAGTAATTTAAATAAATGCCTCATTTACACTGTATTATTAAAGTCGGAATAAAATGGAATTTTTTATTATTATAGCTAACTAACAAACTGTGAACATTGGATAACTTTCCAGAGGTAAATGCAACATTAGGTGACATTGTTTACAAGCTGTTTTATTGACGTCTTTCCGCGGTCGAAACACTGATTGAGTGATTACTTGAGTAAGTTCTTTCAACATACCTTTTGATGTTCATGCATGTTTTTTGTACTATAACTTGTATTAAAGTGGAAGAAAAGACTCACGCTCCGTACTGCCACTTGAACTGAGGCACTACAGTGATCTATCACATTTAAGAGCGTCAAAACACAAAACATTTATCAAGACTTCAAAGCAGATAGGAGGGAGAAACACCCAGAAACACCTCCTACGTGGCCGCTCCCAAGTATAAGGGGCTTTCCTTGTCATAAATGCTTGGATAACATGCCTACATCTCCTTTGATTAAACAAAAATGGCTAGTGCAGTGGCTGGGATATACACAAACCTACCAACATCCATTGCCATGATTTTTGGAATGAATAATCGCAAGAGGAAAAAAAACGTTTTATTTGTATAACATCGGTTAACGGAAACGCCATCATCGCAATAGTTTTTTATCGATATTTAGAAAATATCACAAAAGTGTTGCACAAATTTGTAATGGAAACGCAGCTATTGATGCATTAACTTTGACAGCCTTAAATTCAACACAAGACATTTTTTTTACACACAGTTTGAGTTGCAGTCTGACACATTTTTCTACCCCATTTTGATTCACAGGTTAAATCGGCCCTGATCATCATTTGTTTTAAAACAATCAGCCGATGGCCGATAGTGAAAATAATTCCTTTTATTGGCTGATTATTAGCCGATACATCAGTGCATCCCTATTAAAAATGGGCGAGGAAAGAATACACAAGGAAGGAATACACATTTACCATCACATATCTGTTATGACTATGGTGAATGCATTGTGCATTAAGTTATTACCAAGCATTACAATTATCCCTGCTCTCCCCTATTCAGCGGATAACCATTGTTCGCTGATGCCAGTTAATTTATTTTAGTGTTTCCTCGCTGCAATCTACTAAAAGCATATTTCTTATTGAGTAACTGTGTAAACCATGACTCAACAGTATGACTCTGTTTGCTGAACACAGGAATAATACACTCCTGGGCAAAAAATAAATAAAAAAGGGCCAAGCCCAAAATGTGTTAGCTAAATTTATGCAAATGATTACTTAAAATGCCATTGCTGTCACAGAAAAACATAAAATACAATGAAGTTTTTGGCAGAATATGGGAAGTTGTGTGTGGAGTGATGAATCATAATGAAACACGAGTTGCATGGTGATGCTTCAAAACAGTGTCTTCAAAAATCTGCTTAGAAATATAATAATAAATGCATCTCTAGCACAGTGAAGCATGGAGGAAGAGTGTGTGGGTCTTACATTAAACTTAAAGGAACTGGGACACATTTTTCAACTACTCATGAACTGTTTGAAGCCATCTATCTACAGTATTTATGTAATTCTTGCTAATTTCCTAAGCAGTGATTTGTGATTAAAATGGTTAAGACTAGGGGTGTGATGAGACAGGTATCTCACGAGACGACTCGAGATTGAGTTCACGAGACGAGACAAGATGGCGAAATACATGACTAGAAAAAATATTCTGCAGGTGTATTTGAAATGTTTTAACTAATCATCTTGTAATGAATGTCATTTCAGTTCTACTTTCTGAGTATGAATTATCATATGCAGTAAAAGACAACAATACTGAAGCACTGTAAAAGGTTTTGCCACTAACTCAACTGACTGACTTTTCTTCTGTATGATTTCAGTCTCTTCAGACCTTGCTGTACATGATTTATGAGCTTCTACAACTTTTGACCTCCTAACTGAACTCCTTTTCACAAACTGATCATAGAAATAAAACAGTATAAATAAAAATGTTAACACTTTGCAATAAGGTCTCATTTATTAACATTAATGTATTAACCAACATCAACTAACAATGAGCAATATATTTGCTACAGTATTTATTAATCTTTGTTTATGTTAGTTAAAAAAAATAGTCATTCATTGTTAGTTCATGATAGTTCACAGTGCATTAACTAATGTTAACAAATGAAACCTTATTGTTTGTGCTTAATAAGATTAAGAGAAAACTGTTATTCGATAAAATAAGTGCAACCATAATCGCACTCTCTCAATATTCAAAGTGCAAATAAGACCAATTTTTTCTTTGATACAGAGCTAAGAGATGGTTACAACTACACAGTCCAGCCTAAAATAGCTTTCATATTGAGAGATATCTGTATTCATCAGGGAGCAGCTTTCAAAATGCGGGGTATTGAAATCGCGTTTGAATGCGCGCTTGTGTTTACTTTCACTTTCGTGATCACGCGTACTCTGTGAATATGGAGCGGCGGCGACCGTTATCCAACTTAATTAAATGTTTTTTATTTAAATACAAAGCAAAACGACAGTGGAGGCGTGATGTAAATGTAGCGGTGGCATATTCTTTCCTAATCTTCCTAACACTGTCATGGCAACATCGAAGACTACTTTTCGCCTCGACGAGAAATCTCGTCACATTTTAGTCTCGCGAGATCTCGTGACACGAGATCTCGTCACACCCCTAGTTAAGACCATTAAAAGACCACATTTTGGGCATTTTCTTTTTTTTGCCCAGGAGTGTAGACTTAACAGAATGCACTTTTCATCTGAATTATGAATAATTACTCTTTTTTTCTCCACTGTTGCTTGCCATTTACTGAAAAAGAAAAACCTTTACCAAAAGTATCCTCTTCCCTTAAGTCTGCACTGGATTTTCACCAAACTCATTTTGACGATCACTAGGTAGGTGTTTTTCTTCTGGTGTAAACATGAAACTCATAAATGTGTTAAATTAAAAAGAGAATGTGATCTACTTTAGTGTACTTCAAGCTTAGTCTCTTTACTGTTGAAAATCATATATATCATTAAAGAGCTGTGTAAATTTTTAATTAATAATTAATAATTCGTTAGATCAATCACAATATAAATTTTAAAATCCTAAGATCGATTGAAAATGTCAAGTAAAGCAAAAAGTAACATGATAGTCGAAATGAATAATTCTTGAGTTGCGAATAGTTAAAAAACAAACAAAAAAACAAGTTACCAATATGAAGGTCTAAAACACTGCCCTGCCTATACATTAACAAATAATTAATGTCATATTGAACAAATAGACATTATGACTGAAATAAGCCCAAATGAATCAGAATCAAATTGGGAATTCTACATTGATAACAAGCCCTACCAATATAAATAAAATCCTAACAGGCCAAGAAGTTATTGATTTTATATCCAACTGGTCATTCAGTAACAGTATATACTGCGTTTTGTGGTCATTTTAAAATGGCTGGTGGATAAATAAACATTACTACAACTTGATGCCTGGTAATTGCAGCCAATTACATTAGGAGAATGTGATCCTTTGTGATTAAATATTAAGCAAACAAATCGCTCAAGAGCTTGAGGCCATCAGGACCACTAATATTAAAGATTGGGTTGTCAGAAGACCTTTAAAGTCCGTTTGTTTTAGCTATCATGCCCAAAGGCTTATTTGAACATTCTTCAAACATTCCCCAGAATCAGTACAAAAACCTGACAGCAACTTTCTGTTGGCCTCTGGGTTATATGGGGAAAAGATCTGTTATTTTGATTAAGGCTTTCAAAACAAAATTCCCTATAGAAGTGAGTTTGTTTTGCCGTTCTGTTGTTGGGAACAGTAATGTGTGTACCTCTTTGCAGATGGTATGTTTTGAAGTCATGTCATTTGACAGCTGTGAAAAAACTCAGCTCAACATGGATGATGTCCATGCCTTCCACTCTTAATGATTATAATTACCAGCCTATCTGATAGATGTGCAGCTTTTCAAAATCATCATTTGCATACTACATATAAAAAGGGTTTAAAGGCGAATTTATGGATAAAAGCACTGGCAACCAAATATTAGTTTTAATATGTTTTAGCAGTCAGCTTAAAAATCAAAAGTGCACAAAACATGCTTTTGTCAATTACAGTGTTCAGTATGATGGCCCTAGAGAGTAAAACATGGTGCATTATAGCAAAATGACAAAAAAGTTCAACATCAACAGCATGAATAATCATGAAATGACATTTCTTGTAGAGACAATCAAATACTTATCACACCTCACCACATTATATGACAACAAAACACTGCATTTAAAGTTGCTAACAACGAAAGTGCTCTGGACTACTGGGAGTTGAACGTGAGAAACGATTTATGCTTTTGCAGTGTTAATGTTTTGTTTGCTTTGCTTATGCCATTGCATCAAGGTTAAAGACATGACTTTGAATATAGTGAAAATAATAAAGCATAGAATTCTGGCTTGATGTAAATGCTTAAACTTCTCTTTTCATACATTAGTTAGCTTCACTATACAAGCTATACTCTAAAAAATGCTGGGTTAAAAACAACCCAAGTTGGGTTGAAAATGGACAAACCCAGCGATTGGGTTGTTTTAACCCAGCGGCTGGGTTAAATGTTTGCCCAACCTGCTGGGTAGTTTTATTTAACCCAAATATTGTTTAAAAATTACTGTATTTCTTGCTTAAAATGAACCCAAGATATGTTGGAAATTAACATTTATTAATATGTTTAATAAACAAACATTTATTAATACTTTTTTTGAATAATATTTAAACAATAAACATTTATTAAATTGCTTATTAATAAATGCTCATCTTTTTGATTATTATTGTTGCCTCTAGTAATTATGAGTCTGATTTTTAATTTCCAACCTATTTTGGGTTCATTTTAAGCCAGACATATAGTAATTTGTAAACAATTGTTGGGTTAAATAAAACTACCCAGCAGGTTGGGCAAACATTTAACCCAACTGCTGGGTCAAAACAACCCAATCGCTGGGTTTGTCCATTTTCAACCCAACTTGGGTTGTTTTTAACCCAGCATTTTTTAGAGTGTATTAACAAAATTGTTAACTGCATTGAAGGCCATTGAAGGGCGGATTTTTACTGTCATCAGATTGCAAATGGTGTCATTTATCTGTAGCAAACACATTTAAAAATTCAATAAAGGCAACTGTATCAAACTGCAGATACTTGTGAATACCTTCCACAACTTGTAGAGGGTATTTACCACAAGTTATATATTGTGTTTTGGATGCCAGTCACAGGATGCTTATGAGACTTGGTCCACCAGCTAAATCAGCTCCAAAATAGTTAGAACAAGTCTAAAAAAGCTTGAAATGGAAATTCATTCTGGTCTTTCGTCAGGGATGCCAATGGATAGAAATTACCACCTGCGGTTAAAACACTTGCCATCTCATGCCAGACTGCTGGCTGAACTAATTAAACTGTCACAACTTTCCCTTTACCCCCCCCAAAAAAAATATCCTTATTTTATTATAATCCCACCAGAATCCAGGACATAAATGAGCCCTTTTGAATTGAATGGGCACCACTGATTAATGTTCCATGCCACAGTCACCACAGTCCAGCTGGCTCTGCTGCAGAAAACCTCACTTAAACTCCCCATGATGCCCGGCAGCATTAAGTTCATTATCTCTTCAGCCCTTTATAACTGGCACTGTCCCAGCAGACATCTGAGAAGCTTCCTCCTGCCTCTCTGCATGCTCACTAAATAGCCAGCCATGTTATAGTCACGTTGACTGGATGCCCCAAAAGAGGTGGATCGATACTAGGCACCTTTGTCCCACTAAATGTCCTTCGATCAATACAAACCATTTCATTACAAATGTTTCTGGGCTTGAAAAGATCCGCGGCACTGGGGAAGTGGTTACGCCGTAATGTGTTGCGGCTCTATTGGATTAATCTCAATGTCACTCAGCATCATTCTGCAGTGCTATAAAAATTTATTTCTCGTATAATTGAGTCTTGCAGGCATTCGTGGTACACTAAAAGAGAGGCGGGAAGGAGTTTTATTTTTAAATCTGTCATATTGCTATAATTTGCAGTTAAATGCTCATTTTTAAGTTAAAGGGCTACGTGTTTGCATCCCAGTGTTAACATAGAGTGCTGTGAAAAACAAAGTAAGTACACCTCATACATCCAGTTTTGTCCTTCTCCAACATTTAATTGGAATGTTATTTGGATAGTATTTATGAGTGAAGGTGATATAATTTTAAAATAATAAAAAAAAAAAATGCTACACTTTTTCACAGCTCAATTTTTTTAATCTACAGTATATACATATGAATTTTCAGCAGCCATTACTGACACTTACTGTGTCAATTGGGACATGACACAAGTCCCATTGTGGAAACTGAAGTTCAAAAGAACATTTATTATGAATAAAAAATGTTTTGTAACTATAAATGTCTTTACAGCCAATTTTGATCAATTTAAATCTTACTGACGGTGTGTGTATATATACACACTGTAAATTTAAGATACAGTGGAAAACAAAAGGAAATAAGTCAATTTTGTTGAATTTTGTAATTCAACAAAAATGTATGATGATGGCTAGCTGTCAAGTTTGAGGTCAATTTCGATAAGTTTATTTTAAAAAAATGCATTCAATCCGGATTTGAATCCAAGCCCCCAAACCAGCTTGAAAAAAATAAAATAACACAACAAACTAATCTTACACATATTTTCATATACATAAATTGGCAAAAGGTTTCTTCCTCCCTTTGGTGAAGACTTATCTCACCTAAAGAACCATGTGATCCATAAATATCACTGTTGCCCCCTTAAAAACACATAGGTTAATGACCTTCTACTTCTCTTTTAAAACCATGAGAAAAAAAGCTATAGAATTTTTAGAGCAGTAGGACCTCATTGGCTTAAAGGAAAGAAGGTAAACTAATTGGAAATTGTTTGGGCATAAGAATAAGGCATGCATCATCTCAGTGTGGCTGCAGTGGTGCTCTCAGCCTCCTGAGGGGAAATCTATTAAGGCTATATATATAAACAGACAAAAGAATGGAACGGTTCAGGTTCTCAAACAGTTCTTCATGGTCACCAGAGAGAATCACATGGCCCACAAACACAAACGGAGACAGAAGCAATCAAAAGCTGCCATGAAAATAGAATGTTTCTGTGGTTCACTAAGCCATGTAGGGCTACCTCAGGCAACACTGTCAGCATGTATGTAATGCTGAGGTTTCTATAGTTACAGTAAGCCAAGGGTCTATGGGTATATGCTGTGATGAATCAAGACGGTCAACAGGTCAAGCTGTTTATGCACATAGACATTCTTAATCAAAGCTTCTCTCAGCTCACCCAAGCTGGGAGACTTCTCATTGTCAGCTTTGTGGAGATATACATTTACATTTGAGCCTTTTAGACTTTGAATAATAAATGGTTTTAAATATTCCCCGTGGATGTAAACAGGGCAGCATTGCTCATCCACTCTAATAGTTTATAAGAGGATGCAATAGTTGCTTGGAGAAATGTTTAACTCAGTGACGTCCTGATATTGTTGGTTTATTCAGATGGATTTGGGATCATTTGCATATAGGTCATATTTTTCTTTTATTTGTGTTTTGACTACTTTATACAGAGTTGTCGCTTCTCTTTACTCGCTCACATTTTATCTTTAACCATTCCTCTTTGTTTTGTGCGTGTTTTGTTTGATCACGTCAGGGGACTTCAATGCTTCAAATGATTATACAATTTGTTTTAATGTCAAAAGATACATTTTTACTTGTCAAATGTCCAGGAATGCAGAAGTACTTTTTAATAATATATATAAAAGTTGTGGCCTAATGGTTAGTGGGCAGTTGGGGCAGTTCTGGTCTAAATCACTCCCCGGGTGCCACAACAAAAATGGCTGCCCACTTCTCACTCTGTGTGTGTTTAATACTCACTGCTGTGTGTGTGCACTTGGATGGGAGAAATGAAGAGCACAAATTCATCAAATCACTTTCATTTCCAAAAATATACATTACAAAACATATTTTTGGATGTAGTCCAAATTTAGTCCTGTATAGTCTACACACACACACACACACACACACACAAAAAAGGATTTTCAATGGAGACTTACAATTTAAAATGCAATTTAGTTGTGAATGGGTTTAATCTGTCCCTGAAACAGGCTCTGAATAATTACGCATTAACAGCTGATGTGGCATTACAAATTAAATGACAATTACGCTTAAAAGTGTTATATACCTAATTATGTAAGCTTCATTCATTGAACATTTTCTGAGTCTCGCCCTTGTAGTCCTGATTTGGATGAGCAGGCTATTTTAATTTACATCATTAGCCATTCCACTTTAAATATAACAATTGAGTAAGTTTTGTGTGTCTTAAGGAAAAGTAGTTCAGCAAGACTGCATATGTACTCTGAATCAGCATCAGAGCTTTTCAGGAACAGGCAGCAAGGGATGGTGAAGTAATCTCTTGAACTACTTTTTTCATTACTTATTGGTCTCTCACTGTCATTTAAGCCAAGTTAAAGATGATTTGAATTACATTTTATTCAGGCAGAAATAATTTCACATTAAACCACAGTTGGGATAATGAACAAATCATTGTCAGTGTACTATGACTGTCTTGAACCCTTTATGTAAGGAGAATGGATAAGAATTCAAATGTATGCCTGGACTCCACTGTCCATGACTGCAGTAATGTGCTGTATTACTCTTCTATTTCAGACATATCTGAAGAATCATTTCAGCTTTCAAAAAAAAAATAAATAAATAAATAAATTCTGACTTTTAATCAGACCTTGGAGGCAGGTTTTGCGTGTCATAAGATTGTACAATACTAATGTATTCTCTGTCTGTGCAGGCGTGGTGTTTTCTCACCACAGGCTGACAGCTAATTCCACTTAAGCTCTATTAACCAGACATCTCTGCCACGGACTTCAAGAATTACCAGATTGGAGACCAGGGGCCGTATTCACAAAACATTTTATCTTACCACTAAGAGTTCTCCTAAATAGCAGTAAAAGTTCTTAGCTAAGAGTTTTCTCTTGAAAACCAATTCACAAAGCTGCTGAGACAAACTTTTAATAGGGAATAGAGAGAAGTCTTAAGCTAAGAGTAAGGGCGGGGTTGACCTCGTTGCCATGGACTATACACACAGTGATTGGCTGACGGGGGAGGAGTCAGCGATTTAATCATAGAAATATTGTAGAATTAGGTGTCATGTTTCCATATTAAAATAAAGGTTTTAAAATACAAATGTTGCCCTATTCAAATAAATTTTTAATAAAAATGTTGCCATAGTCAAAATAAAATGTTTCCATATAGGTTTTAAAATGTAGGCTAAGTGTCACTAATTAAACTAGTATATACAGTTGATTGTCCACCTCTTGGATGTCTGCATCTCAAGAGAATGCAGAATTCAATCGACAAATTATGTTTTATAAACAAAGTTTGGGAGAAACACATTCAAACGGTCTTTCCAATCAGTTTGAGAGGAGGAATATATACACAGAGGAGAGCCGACTCGCCTATAGTTACTTCGATGGTTTTCTGCATCCCTCCGCCAACCCGCTCCACACTCGGCTGGGGATACGGGGAGAACTTTGGTTTTGGGCTAAATTCCAAGCTCGGAGCCCTCGATCCCCTTGGACAGCACACCAAATACGCTTATTATATATATTTTTTACTCTATTAAATCATTTGCAAGTGTGAACTCATGAAAACTACTGGCACAGGTAATCGGACAATATTTATTTATTTATTAGATTTATTTTTGCCGTCTCATCGTAGATTCAAATCTATAAATCAAAATGTATTGCATTTATGAAGAAAAGGTTCAGCCCCCAAGGCTCTATCGCTATTGCCTCAATGGTGTAGTGTCTTTGGGTCGATAAGGATTGTTTGTGATTTGGTCTTAGTGACTTAGGAGTCCTCTTGACTACTCCTAACTTTTCACAGATTTAGGAGCTAGTTTTAAAATGCTTTGTGAAATATTCTTAGAGCAAAAATTTAGGACTCCTAAAATTAGGACTGACACGCCCATTATTTTTAAGAGTTTCTCCTAAATCGGCAAGTTAGGAGCTACTTTTAGCCTTAAGATGCACATCATAACAAAAAAATAATTTCATATTGTTATCATTCTAACAATTCAATAAAATAACAATAGCTGCGTTCGAAATTTAAATTGACTTCACGGCCGTTGAAAAAGTAAGTTCTATATAGTACGAATGCGTGTAGTATAAATGAATTTGGACCTACTACATCAGCTATGTTGTTACTGTCACATGACCTACCAGCGTCAGTTACGTCCCTTCAAATCCATTCACAAATCCTCTCCCATGGCCTCATGGGATAGTAAAGTGTCCATCATATGCGCACTTCAGAATCTCACCGGAAATAGTAAGTCATCCGGGTACTTTTCGCCTACTGTTTTTTTGAATACTATGAATTTGGACATACTACTCTGTTCGCATTCTGTTTTCCGCTTACTATATAGTAGAGAAGTATTCGATTTCGGATGCAGCTAATGTATTTTATCAATTCATAAATTGACTCATGGAATCTTATCACACTGTAAACCCAAATAAGTTGGCAAACTCAACAAATTTGAGGCAATCAGTTGAGAAATTCAAAGTTTAAGGAAGCAGAACTGGCAGATTTTTATTTTGTACTTAATTTGAAATGTTTTAGTACATTAATTCATACATTTAACTTAAAATTATCATGCAACCTCAATATAAACATTTTTATTAGTGCAAACTTTGCTAGCTATAACAAGCTAATTCAGAAAATGCTAACTTGCTAACATGTTAACAATAGCATGGTATAACCCTTGCTGAATGAGTGCAGCAATATAAAGAATTTAACATGCTCTCAAACCAGGCCGCATGCACCACTTGTCACCGATGGTAACTCTCCAAAAACCCATATTAACAGAAACTCTTCTAAATTAGCATAACAAAACATTAATCACTACTAAATCTCCCACTTAAAGGATTAGTTCACTTTCAAATAAAATGTTCCTGATAATTTACTCACCCTCATGTCATCCAAGATGTTCATGTCTTTCTTTCTTCAGTCAAAAAGAAATTAAGGTTTTTGATGAGAACATTCCAGGATTATTCTCCTTATAGTGGACTTCAATGGCCTCCAAACGGTTGAAGGTCAAAATTATAGTTTCAGTGCAGCTTCAAAGGGCTTTAAACGATACCAGATGAGTAATAAGGGTCTTATCTAACGAAACGATCTGTCATTTTCGAAAAAAAATGTAAATGTATATGCTTTATATAAACAAATGATCGCCTTCCAAGTGCTTCCGCCAAAACCGCACTTTCGTATTCTTCAAAAAGCTTACACTGTATGTCCTACGCGTTCCCTATTCTACTTACGGAAAAATGTTTTGGAATGTTGGAATGGAATGTTTTCATCAAAAACCTTAATTTCTTTTCGACTGAAGAAAGAAAGACATGAACATCTTGGATGACATGGGGGTGAGTAAATTATCAGGAAAATTTTATTTGAAAGTGAACTAATCCTTTAACACTAATCTTGCATTATATCACACTTAATTTTAGCATTTACTCTCCCTTTCGAGTGCCATGGGCAAAGCATGCTGGGAAATAGAAATCCCAGCCCAGTTTCAGTTAAACTTAAGTTCATCTAAATTAAAAGAAATAAGTCATAAAACTCAAAACAATGAAATAGTTCAGTTTACTCAGTTCTGTTAACTTGAAAGAAAAAGAAAGTGCTAAATACTCATAAAAGTTCATTTGACTGAAATAATTTGTTTAATTTAAGTTTGTCCTACTCATACCAATTAATAATTTTGAGCATTAGGGTTTACAGTGAGCTTACACTGTACAGAAGATCTATGAAAAAAAAGATATATATTACATTATTTTCTAATAAATTTAAATGAAGAGTAACAGTGTTTCACTTCAGTTGCACCCCTGAAAATGGCAGCAATCTAAGCGAAGCAGAGCAGATAAACTTGACGTGTTCTGTGACGAGGACAACATTAATCACAGTCTATAATAGATAAAGGCCCAAAGTGAAAGAGATGGTAGGATGGGTTGTGTAAGGGCAGAAAAGAAAGGCCACGTGATCGCTCACCTCATTTGAATCACATGGATGGTAATTAATGTGGCCAATTGGACGCTATGATGGTGTCAGTGTGCTGTTCTAGATTTTTGCCCTTGAGGAGCATTGCCACCATGACACACCCTGCTGGGAGACAGCAGTGTCATGATTGCTGTGATCCATAAGTAAGGTCATCATTCATTCTCTATAGGGTGGGTGACAAGTGCAAGGCTATCCTGGACCTCTTTGTTAAAAGGTCTTTTTGGAAGAAAAATTAGGGAAAAAATGTTACTGAATGTTACACAAGCTACATACATGTAATGTTAAACAAACAACGCAAAACAAAAAAGTGGATGGTTCAACAAAGAGTGGTGATGCATTTTTACTGAAATGTTCAGTGTTCCGACAGAGGAACTTCAGTGTTGAGTAGAATGAGGCTTGAGGCTTTTTTCCCTCCATTATATTACTTTGGTCTTACCACTCTCACCACACTCACAGTCATCTATCATCTGGCCCCCAGTGATCAAAGTGGATGAGGCAGTGTTTTTTTTACTTTCTTTCTTTCTTTCTTCCTTTCTTTTTTTTTTTTTCAGCTGGCTTGATGGATCTAGTGCCACTAGGTTCATCAGCAAATGAAAGGCTTACCGATTCCCAACACACCTGGCCAGCAAGCATTCAGGACCATGACTTTGATTTGTACCAAAGACTTTTTATTTTTTCCTTTTTTATCCACTTTGGAATCTTAGGATATTCTTAATGGTATAGAAAACAAAAGCTGTATGACTTGATGGAAAATAATTGAGATTTCAGTGTTTCGTGAACTTAAATTTAACGATGTAACGTTACATATTCTTCTGTCCCTCACATGAAGCTATGGAATGGCTTCAGATGACTTTGAATATAGTACACGAAAACTTAATTGGTGCTAGTTTATTTCTTTTGCTCTATGACTCCCATTTTTGCCGTATAAAAGAGCGTAATTATCAATCGGTTATTTAAAAATCGTGACGGGCCTTATTTAATCTTTATTATCTTAATTTTGAGACTGTGGCAGGACAAATTAGAATGCGGCGGGCCGCCACGGTCTAGTTAATGTATGGGAAACACTGATGTTAGCAAGTACACATACTATATCTTTTGTATATGTAGATTATTAGTTAATAATAGATTAGTTTTTATATTATACAAACTATAGTAACACTTTACAATAAAGTCTCATTTGTTAAATGAATGCATTAACACACTAACAATAAGCAACATATATTTACTGTATTTATTACCTTTGTTAATACTAGTTAATAAAAATTAACAGATGCAACAACTTTTCTTAAAAATTTAAATATTGTTTACATAAGTAAATGTTGAGATTAACATTAAATAAGTTTAATAGATGCTTTAGAAGTATTGTTTATTCTTAGTTAATGATAACTAATGAAGTTAACAACATTACAATTAGGTTTCAGTCGTTTGATTTACCAAAACTATAGTAATATAATATAATATAATATACCGACATATATAATATATAAATGAATAAATCTATATTTATAATATAGCCTATATTAGGTATTTGTAAACATTTTTACATGTATAAAGCTGTGCAATACTTTGTAAACACTTTCAAGTGTCTTGTATGTTTAAGTGTACAATAAATCCAAACATAAAAAATAAAAAAACACACACTTGTAAACATTATGTATGATACAAATTTTTTTATATATACATACTGGCTCAATAAATCATTTCCAATAAAGAATAAAATGAGAAATCCACTGTAGTGTACCTTTGACATTATTTGTGCACCAGATCATTAGGTCTACACCACATTTAATACAACTCAGCAGTTCTGGAGCTAATGGTCTTTGGAAACAACTTGACCTATGTCTAAACAAAGTGAACAGGCAGTTTTAGTTTTTAGTTTCTGGTCTGAAAAGCTATCCATAAACATTTCTAAGGTCATTCTACTAGTCTAAGCTACCACAATGACCAACAATAAGGGACAGGCATGTCGGGGACCAGCCTTTTTTCTTATCTAACTCTTTAAAATGAAAGGCCCGGCACTCGTAAGGCCAGTGGTTAAATGGGGGCAGAGGGTGAGGGTGTGCCTTCACGATATGTGCTTTGACAACTGAAAATCTAATTACGTGTGTATACAGCAGAATAGTGAAAGTAGGCCTGCCTGTAGGCATGGCTGAGTACTTGTCAATGTGCCGTCCTTGACTGGGGCCCTCAAGGTCAGGCAATAATGGCTTCATTACTCTGAGCGGCAGAGAGCTCATGAAAAATGAGTCTAATCATGAAACAATGATCTCTTAAAAATGTGATCTCTTCTGTAGAATATTATTTTTTAATACTTTCGTCAGATTTTAAGCAGGCCCTTGCACATTTTTGGTTAAACTGTTAGACATAACATAAATGAAGACCATTAGTGATCTGATAGGAAGCTCTGTGAAAGAAATCCAGGAATGTACTGCAAAATGCATTTTCTTCAGAAGTACTACACTCAATTATGATTCAATATGATCAAATTAGGGCTGTTGATTTAATGCGTTAAGTTAATTAGTTATGGGAATAAATATGTGTTAAAATTATTAACGCATTTAACAGACCCGCCCCACCACAGACCTATGTAGTTCATCTTACATTACATAAAGTTGATCGGTGACGAACATGACAACTCGCTGCGTGATGGAGTCTACAGAATGATGTAAGAATGCCCCTAAAATTCAAGATATCAGGGCAAAAATGCCTCTGTATGAGTTTTTGTCTCATATTTATATCATGATAGTTAAGCAATATCACGAGCGCAATATCACACAAGTGCTGTTTTTGACAGCATGAGTGCAAATGTGATTTAATTTTATACAACAGTTACATAAGAAGTAAATATTGTGTTATATTTTAGATACAGCATGGTCTGCTCACGGGTTGCCATCTCGTAATTACGGTTATGACATGGCGTAAACGAAGCATAAGTTAACCCTCTACAATGTGAGTAAAACACTCACATATGCGACTTAAACACTCTGATATGCGACTAAATCTTCACTCTGGGCGACTAAATAATGTTTATCATCAGCCATTCGCCCAAAAATTCTTTGATTTTACTCGCCAGTGTGTGTGTTAGAGGCAAAGTATAAGTATAAGTTTAGCATATATTTTCACTCGCTGAACTCTCTGACTAAGCGCTTGAGAGTTTCGCTCTCCATCAAGCAATCTGTACTATTACAATTCAGCTCAATGCGATGCGCAGCGTACCTGTATTTGATGTACCGCAAAGTGTGAAGGCGCACAACTTCCCGTCGCTTTGCTGAGAGCGCTGTTTCTCACATACATGCAAAGAGACAGGTAACAGGGTTATGATGGAAAAAATAAATAAATAAAACAGCTAACTGGGCTATGGGAAAATAAAATTAAATAATATATATTTTTATTCTCAAAACAGGTAACAGGGCTATGAAATAAATACCTTTATCTACCTTGAGAGACATTCATCTTTCATCATATTTCACTTTGTCATGACATGGTTTTCATTCAGTTATCTGTTTCTGTATTTTGTCTGTTGTTCAATTTGTTGAGGGCTTTCTATGTACTCTAGCAGTACATCTGTTACCTCTTGTTCATGACATATTCAGTGGGTTCTTCTTGCTGCCAATCATTTTGATAGACAGAGTGAGTGCAATTGACAACTTATTTCAAGAGATTTCCTTTGGGACCCAAGTAATAGATGCCACAATCCCATTGCAGGGCAGGTAACCAGGGAGGAAGCAGTGCTATGGAAGCCGACTGTTAAGGAGATCTTGTAGGGTAAGTCTTTGACTCTCCTTGAAGCTGCTTTATTGAACCCCTTGGGAATAAAGGTCTTGGTACTTTCCAACAGCACTGCTCACCTGTGACCCTACAATACGTCACATGCAGCTAGTGTGCTATAGATAGAGCTGATATCACTTGCCTGCCAGATGGGATTAAATTACTATTTATTCTTCTTTTTGTACATGAATGATGGAAAATGTGGGGAGAAAAGTGGTTAAAATTGTTGGGTTGTGCAAAAAGTCACTTAATGCATAAAAATAGCTATAATGTCAGATATAAACCTGCAGAGTATTGGGAAAAGCTAACTAAATAAAGTAAAAAAAAAAAAAAAATTTAAATATTGTTTGCATTCTAGGGAATACTGTATGTTAAGAAACACAACAAACTTCAATGTGCTAGAAGGGATTATAGTAACATTTTTACAATGCCCTTCATAACTTACAGACCACAAAACAAACTGCACACTAATGAGAAAGATAAGATTGTAATATTGAATACAACTAATTATTAGCGATTGTAAAGGCTGAAAATTAAACCCAGTGTATCTTAAATAAGATCATGCATCAAAGCACCCATATCATTGCTTTAATACTAACTGAATAGTTCTAACCTTTAATTATTTTAGCTGCCAGGAATATTGTGTGATTAAAACAAAAGCCTAAATTATAGTGGTAAAGTAGGACAAACATTATAATGATCTAAAATAAGTTAAACCCATTTGAACAGTTTTAACTAGATACTTGATGGAATAATGTTAATTAAACAATTTAGTCATACAGTTTTTACTTCATAGTGTTAAAATTGACCTCACAGTCAAGACAAAATCTTGCATGTACTTGTAAAGTGTCAGTGTAAGAAACTGTCTTAACTTTTAACCAAGATAAAATAGATATTATTTGAATTCAAAATCATGAAACAATTGCACCATTTTCTCTCAAGCAGAGAAAATGTGCATGTGCTGAACAAGTGTCGTCATTTACTCTGATTATTTTTGATTAAAGGAATCTAGAGTGTTATATCTGCCCCTACCTTAAAAGCTGGCAGAAATTTTCATCCATTTCAATCAACCCTTTAACAGGAACCGGATTGCCGGGAAAGAAAATTCATTCATTCATGGCGCATTCATTTGGATAAGCCGATTGACAATAATCAGTGTTTATTGTTGCAAAGATAAACATTAATTTATCAATTTATCCTAAACATTCACTGTATATAATAGTAATATTTCTAATTGGTTTAAACCTTCTAGGAAGACACAGGCAATTTCAAACTGTCAGTCCGATAAAGCCAGCCTCAGTGAATTTACTGGCAGTGTGTGGTATGACTAAGAGAATCTAAGCGTGCACATATAGCCGCTTTTTTCTCTCCTCCCTCTCATCAAATCCAATTACTCTTCCTACCCAGCGGGCTCAGGGACAGCAGTCTGCGAGACGGGGCAGCTCCTGCTGATGTGTGCGTTCAAGAGCATGTGGTTGGAGCTTCACTGTTTGCCACATGTTGTCAGTGAACCTCTGTTTCCTAGTGTTTCACTGCAGCTGTATAACAACATCCAGGAGCAAACGAAAACAGAGACTAAATGCCACATATCCTATAGGGGTGCAAGGGTTCAAATTACTCACGGTTCTGTTTTTATCATGGTTTTTATCACGGTTTTGGTACGGTTTGGTATGTGCTATGTTCAGGGCAAAAAGGACTACTGTCAAACAAAAATAAAGAAAATAAGAACAAATAATCAAACTACAAGCAACAGCACAAATAAATACAGTAGAGCAAAGATACAAGTAAAATTAAAGCTGCAAGCAGCGATGAAAGGGCCCTCGCACCTGGTCTCACCGCCACACGTTGGCCTCAGGAAAACTGTGAACAGTGGGCGACATGCATAAGCGAGTAAATACAGGAGAATTATGGCGAAGTCATTTTAACATGCCACACTTCCTGCTGCCAACAGGTGGCGCTTTGACTGTAACTGAATATTGCCACGTAGATGTCTTCAGGCCTGGACTATTATCAAACATGTGAAGATTGGGGCAGATCGGACATTGTATGCCTGAGTTACAACAACTTCCTGTTTCATGGCGTTAATCGCAAACATTAGCACTTAGCCAAGTGTTGCATGATTTAATGTGTTTCTAGTATGTTTGGTACTTCGTGGCATATTGAAATGTGTTCCTGGGAGTGAATTACAGTGTAAAGCATGCCATTTCCTGTTGCCAGTAGGTGGCACTATGACTAACTGAATATTGGCATATAGATGTCTTTAGGCCAGGACTCTAATCACACATGTGAAGTTTGGGGCAGATCGGACATTGCATGCCTGAGTTACAACAGCTTCCTCTTTCGTGGCAAAACATCAGGTTTTGTCAGGCCGCCACGGACACGCCCTTCAACGAAAACTCTAGATCTTTGCAATTTAACATCACTAAGGCCTTAAGATTACACTGACACCATATGGTGTTTATCTGGTTTAATCTCTATGAGGAGTTAATCACAGTGTAAAACAAGTCATTTCCTGTTGCCCGCAGGTGGCGCTATGACTGTAACTTAATATCGCCATGTAGATGTCTTAAGGCTAGGACTCTAATAAAACATGTGAAGTTTGGGGCAGATCGGACATTGTATGCCCGAGTTACATCAACTTCTTTTTTCATTGGGAAACATCAAACTTTGTCAGGCGGCCACGGACACGCCCTTCGGCAAAAACTCTAGATCTTCACAATTTAATGTCACAAAGGTCTTAAAGGTGCCCTAGAACTTTTTTTAAAAAGATGTAATATAAGTCTAAGGTGTCCCCTGAATGTGTCTGTGAAGTTTCAGCTCAAAATACCCCATAGATTTTTTTTTAATTCATTTTTTTAACTGCCTATTTTGGGGCATAATTAGAAATGAGCCGATTCAGGGTGTGTGGCCCTTTAAATCTCGTGCTCCACGCCCACGGAGCTCGCGCTTGCCTTAAACAACATTAAAAAAGTTCAAACAGCTAATATAACCCTCAAAATGGATCTTTACAAAGTGTTCGTCATGCAGCATGTCTGATCGCGTAAGTACAGTGTTTATTTTGATGTTTACATTGATTGTGAATGAGTTTGAGGCTATATGCTCCGTGGCTAACGGCTAATGCTACACTGTTGGAGAGATTTATAAAGAATGAAGTTGTGTTTATGCATTATACAGACTGCAAGTGTTTAAAAATGAAAATAGCGACGGCTCTTGTCTCCGTGAATACAGTAAGAAAAGATGGTAACTTTAACCACATTTAACAGTACATTAGCAACATGCTAACGAAACATTTAGAAAGACAATTTACAAATATCACTAAAAATATCATGATATCATGGATCATGTCAGTTATTATTGCTCCATCTGCCATGTTTTGATATTGTCCTTGCTTGCTTACCTAGTCTGTTGATTCAGCTGTGCACATCCAGATGTCCTGCCCTTGTCTAATGCCTTTCATAATGTCAGGAACTTGGGCTGGCATATGCAAATATTGGGGGTGTACACCCCGACTGTTACGTAACAGTCGGTGTTATGTTGAGATTCGCCTGTTCTTCGGAGGTCTTTTAAACAAATGAGATTTATATAAGAAGGAGGAAACAATGGAGTTTGAGACTCACTGTATGTCTCTTCCATGTACTGAACTCTTGTTATTCAACTATGCTGAGGTAAATTCAATTTTTGAATCTAGGGCACCTTTAAGATTAGACTGACCAAATATGACATTGATCTGATTAAAGCTCTAGGAGGAGTTGGCTAAAGTACAATATCTGGTAATGGCAAAAATTCTAAATATCTCACTTCCTGTGTCTTACATGTCATGCCTGTACGTGAAACGTAGAGCGAAGGGTGTTTAATTGAAATTTTGAAGGTGGCGCTATCGAGCCATTTTGCCACACCTAATTCTAAAAACACATATCAGATGTAAATTTTCACCACTTCTGACCCGCGTGCAAAGTTTCATGAGTTTTCGAGCACATTTAGGCCCTCAAAAATGCGATTCATTTCGGAGAAGAAGAATTGACTGAGCAATTATAATAGGGTCCTCACACCATCGGTGCTCGGGCCCTAATAAACAGTGCTTTTCAGGTTTTTCAGGTATCTAACAGTAGTTTTCAGTAGCTAATCAAATGTAAAACAACATTGCATATAATCTTCACTGTATAAATTAAATAAAGATTAATCATTATTAATTATTAAGTTACAAAAGCTATTCAGTTTAGATCAATGAGTGAGGTGTCTTTTGTTGTTTGATTAGCAAGCATTAAAAACACATACAGACAGCAGGAATATTAGGCTGCTGTCACTTTAAGACATAATGCACGGATCCAGTACACGGTTACTGAACACTTGCGTTCTTTCTCAAGTGTTTAAGTTCACTTAAGAGATAACCCACTATGTTTGCTAGGATACTCGCCAAGATAGGCATGTCGACATAATTGCGAATTTGTCCGTTCAAGCGCAAGACTTGAAAGAGAACTCAATATTTGCATGCTGTACACGCGCTTCCGCATCCACGCTTCGGATGAGTGCACACATTTTCCCCACACTGAACAAAGTTTAGAGGAAGCCAGAATGTGTATCCATCGACAGAAACATACATGAGCCTAACTCTTGTCTGTCTGTTTTATTTAATTTCAACAAACCATATTAGATGCGTAATCGTCTTCAGATATCAGATGAACCGCGGTGCAAGTGTGTGCCAAACCGTGTGTGGAGAACAGTACGGTTCGTTTTTTTACAGAGAACTGTTACACTCCTATGGTACCAACTGTCTCATTAAAGTGTGTAACAGAAGCACGGTCTTGGAATATCAGGGAGTCATTTCAAAGCAGTGCTGAAATTTTAATGTACACGGTTGTATTCGGTTAGAGGTCATCTTACCCATGAAGCAGGTGCAAGGAAAAAGTCAGAATGCAATCTTCTTGCAATACTGTCTTTTCTGAAATGTGGGTCCTTTGGTGTTCTGTTCTTTATGATACCAGCAAGTCACATTATATGGTCTGAAAAAACTGTTTTTACAGTTGGGAAAATTTTTACTTAGAAATTTAATAGTATGTATTCTGAATGTATGCCTTTTCAATGACAAAGATTTCTGAATGTCATAACATTTTTGTATTAACATATTACTATTAATTAATATTTTTATACTTTCTAGAATATATTTATTCATAATACCTTCACAATACTACTGACTGAGGTCTATAGGAAATCTAGTGGCCCTTAAAGGGTTATATCACCCAAAAACTAAAATTTTGTCATCATTTACTATGGAAGTCAATGCGGTCTATCAACTGTTTGATTACCAACATTCTTCAAGTTCAAAGTATCTTCTTTTGTGTTCAGCAGAATACAGGTTTTGAACAACTTGAGGGTGAGTAAATGATGACAGAGTTTTCATTTTTGGGTGAACTATCCCTTTAAATCAATTAATGTGGCATATGTAACTATTGAGGAGCAATATAGTCAATACACTGTATATAGGCATATATAGTCAATAATGTATGTAATTCATATGAAACATTTAAGATGTAGCCTATATTACAACATATCCAGAGATACCAGCTTCACCATTAATAAAAGATGAAAATTTTCCACACTTCAGATGACATTGATAAGAATGTCTTTTCTAATGCAATATAACAACTGTACCAAATGTAAGATTTGAAGTGAAGCTTTTCAATATATTATTGTTTTCTGTTTGGCATTTTTTGCATGCCTATGGTGAAATTTATCAATGTTGCAAAAATCTGTGTCCATTTATCCGTTCTGAAATACATATAATATCACAAATTGCATGAAGCCATGTGGGGAGGATAGGCCATCTTTTTAGGTAGATGGGCTTACAGCATTGAGAGGACCAAAATAAAACGCAGATTCTCTGTTGACCAAATTTAGATAAGATGGCTGGAGGAAGAAGTTTGCCAATTTTTGCATCATTTAACCAGGCAAAAAAAGTTTAAACATGGCAATGACAGCTTCCTGCCTCTCTCGATTGTTTTTGGGCTCTGAGTAAGAACTCGGTCAGACCGGAGGGAATTAAAGTGCAAGCTGTTGCCTGAGAGAAATCGGGAACGCAGCCCACATTGCAAAGTGAAAGGCGTCGAGTGGACCATTTGCAAAAATATGGTGACAATCTGACTTACAAAATGTCTATTCATAAATTGAATTCAGTTTTCTCCCATAAAAACTGATGTTATGTATTTTGACATCTTGAAATGATTATTAAAAGCTAAGGAAAACTTTACATTTGTTACCTGTATATATATTTACTGTATTTCACAAACGAAACAGGAGTTGTGTCACCAGAGGGAAATTCTCACAAAATCCAAACATTAATTGTATCATTATATATATAAGTTAGAAGACATCTAACATCTAAGTTAGAAGAAAATAGTATGCTCATTGAGATACAGGGCTGGTGATCATTTATAAAAAATAAAAACTTATTTTGAACTTTGACCTATAAATTGACAAATTACTGCATATTACTCCATTACTGCAGCCATTACTCCAGTTGTATTTTCAAAATACAAAAAATTTAAATTAAAAATGCTAATGACACGAAGTGAAGAGACATGTTATTAATTCCTTTTTTTTTTTTGCAGTCTTTCTTAACCTGGGAAAACAAAATATATAAAAAATAAATAAGTCAATGAGAAAAACAAGTCAATATTTAAATCATTTTCATGAAAAAAATAATCTAAAGGAGACTTTCACCATATTTTGAGAATGCCCCGGGTATAGAATTCTTGCAAGGTCTATGATAAGCCTTTAAAACCAGGAAGGACAAATCCTAATGCAACTGCATACAATGACATCCTGGTGCTTCCGACTTTGTGGCAACAGTCTGGGGAGGGCCATTTTCTGTTCCAGCATGACAATACCCCTGTGCACCAAGTGCCATAAAGAAATGATTTACTGAGTCTGGTATGGAAGAGCTAGACTTGCACAAAGCCCAGACCTGAACTCCACTGAACACCTTCGGGATGAATTGGAACACCGACTGCGAGCCAGACCCAATTGCTTGTCTCTGAATGTGAGCAAATCCCTGCAGCCATGTTCCAATAGAGTCTAAATCCTTCCAAGAAAAGTGCATGCAGTTATATCAGCAAAAAGAAGAAAAACTCCCTATTATTGCCAATCATTTTGAACCTTAAATGCTCCACAAGCACATAGCTTTGGTGTGTCCACACAATTTCAGCAATAGTGTATGCAAACATTTATATGCAGTATATGAATATGCAAATTAGATGTAAATGTAAACATACATATGCAATTCATGTTTGCATATTTCAATGTAAATACAATGTTAGATGCCAATTGGATTGTAAACCCTAGAGCATAGGAAAGTTATTGAGCTACAGGACTGCACAGCCAAGCAATAATGTTGCTATGGAAAATCACAGCTCATGTACCGTGGACTAATTGAGCTGGCTCTCAGAATAGAGGATTCTCTCAGGATAACTTTAAATCCACACATTGCAACTTTTTAGTGTACACTATGTTCAAAAGTTTTGGGTCGGTAAGATTTTTTAAATGTTTTTGAAAGAAGTCTCTTATGCTCACCAAGGCTGCTTTTATTTGATCAAAAATACACAAGAAACAGTAATATTGTGAAATATTATTACAATTTAAAATGACTGTTTTCTATGTTAATATATTTTAAAATATAATTTATTCCTGTGATGGCAAAGCTGAATTTTCTGCAGCCATTATTCCAGTCTTCAGTGTCACATGATCCTTCAGAAATCATTCTGGTATGCTGATGTGGTGCTCAAAAAACATTTCTTGTTTTTATCAATGGTTAAAACAGTTGATATTTCTTTCATGATTCTTTAATGAATAGAATAGGGCTGTACGATATTGGAAAAAAAAAACCAGACACTGCGATATTTTTTTCTGCAATACATATTGTGATATGAAAACAATTTAAACAAATGACGTGAATAGCTCTATGTGGAAAGAATGAATCATTCTAGAATGGTTGGGGTGATTTTGTAGGGGTCTGCATAGAAAAATAAATTACAATCATAGGTAAATACAATAGAGCAATATACAAATGAAATAAAGAGTGCTTTATGTTTTTCAGGTAAGTCTAACAATAAGGTACAGAAATTCAATAATCAAATGTAAAATAACACTCAGTCTTCACTGTATAAATTAAATATAATTAATCTTCAAAAGTGATTATCTCTTTGTATTTTGTTGTTTAATCAAGATTAATGACACAGACAGCAGCAGGACTATTAGACTGCTGTCACTTTAAGACCGAATGCATGGATCCAATATACTGATATGCATCCGTTTTCTTTCTCAATTGTTTACGTTCACGTAAGCCATAAGCGACTGTGTTTATGAGGAAACTCACCAAGACAGGCATTTTGACATAATTTTGCTTGTATGTGTCCATTCAAGCAAAAATAGAAGCGGAAGAGAATGGAATTAGGTGTCCGCCTGCTGTCTGTGCTGCTCTATGTGTGCAAGTGCAAGGTCCAAATTGACTTGTCTTTCGTGTCTTCTTGCAGTCGAATGGTTTAAAATGGCTTGAGTGTTTAAACTGACAGGACCTAAAATGTGCAAATGATAAACGTTCACCCTATGATGGTTAAAATTTGCAATTAATCCGAGAATCAGGTGCGTTTCGAACCATGATGCCTGGTCCATACACTGTAAAACTTTACTGTAAATTTACAGGTAATTTCTAACAGTATTATACTGTATTTTCATAAAACAGTAACATGCTGTATATTTTACAGAATGTCTGTAAATATACAGTAGTTTTCTGTTTTCAGCCCGTTTCACTCGTAATACAGTATAATACTGTAGAAGCATTGCATTATGGGATTGATTTTTTTTTTTTCGCGCTCATTTCAAATTTCTAGGGCAGGCATACATTTTAGTTTCTCTCCCAACACTTTTAGTGTTTCACGTCAACTCTTCAGGGTTTAATGTTATCATTAAACGATATTTGAGTGAATATAGTGTGCAGTTTTAAGCTTTTGAAGCGTCAGTTTGCCGAGACGCGGGATGACTGGACGGCGCTGCTGAGAAGACGGAGATGTTATTTTCCGCCTGATTAATCAAAACGTTTGTGCCTGTGTCGAGAAGACGGATAAACGATTGTTCGGCTGAGAATACGGTAAGTCAGTTTTTTATGGTGCTTTTTGTTCGCGTTTCTATTTTGTCATGAATGGTTTGATCTTGAAATGTTAAACTTCTCATGAGCAAACAGTTAACGTTACTCTGTTCTCAGCGCTTCACGCAGTAACACTGATGTTTCGTGTTATAGACAACCTTAGCATATGTTATTCTTACAACCTGATATTTAAACTGATTTGTTTATTTTGTTTTTTTTTCTCTCGTTTCAGACTCAATCATCTGATGTAGCTCCATTGTTTACGTAAGTGTTGTGCTTATTTTCAAGTGTGTCAGGTTTATGACAAAGAATTCAGTGAATAAACGATTTTATTTTGTCAATTATTTTAAGCAATATTTTAAGATGCATCTTTTCTGAAGTGTAACAGGACACATTACTGAGATCATATGATTAGCTGTGAGTCCTTCTGTTCACAAAAATGCTATGGTGAATGAATCCACAATATTCACTTCTCTCTCTGCTTTTCTGCTTTTAGGCTCTTTGACATATCCCCTAAACATGGCTCAAGAACCAGGAAGGGGGGAAAATGACCCTCTGTGAAATATGGTTATGTTAACGTAAGTATTGCACCTAATTTCACTTGTGATGTAATCAGGTTTATGGCAAATAATGGACTACTTGCACTGAGGCTTGTAACACACGTTTTGAAATAATACAACTTGCCTATTTCTGCTTAGTGATCGATGCTGCAGTGTGTGTGAGACCTGATGAATAAGTTCAGGACAAACCTTCATTTATTTTTATTAAATATTTTAATCCCTATTTTTCATTGACAATCATTTCACTGTGTGTAATTCTTAGTATTCAAATTCTTAATATTCAAAGTATATTTGTCAGTCCGCTGTCAGTGCGTTACTGTTTAAAGGGTTAGTTCACCAAAAAATGAAATTTCTGTCATTAATTACTCACCCTCATGTCGTTCCACACCTGTAAGACCTTCGCTCATCTTCAGAACACAAATTAAGATATTTTTGATGCGAGAGCTTTCTGTCACGTCACAGAGACACATGGATTACTTTAACAATGTGTTTCCTACCATTTTTCACCTTGAATGTGTAAGTTGTGCTGCTGCCTATGGAGGAACAGAAAGCTCTCAGATTTCATCAAAGAATATCTCCATTTGTGTTCCAAAGATGAACAAAGGTCTTACGGGTGTGGAACGACACGAGGGCAAGTAATTAACAACATAAATTTAATTTTTGGGTAAACTAACCCTTAAAGATTAATTTAAACATTTAAAATTGCTAAATGTCTCGAGGCAGGTACCACTTATTTATTTGACTATTTTAAAAGACTGGGATAAGAGCACCAACACACACAAGCTAAATTCAACAGGTATAAAATATGAGAAAAACAGTTAATGAGAAGACGAGCACTGGACTGCAGCAGGTTAGTGCTGTATGGAGGGAAGCTGAATGCTTTTACCAGAAACTCCCGAGATGTAGTACGACGTACAACGCGGAATCAGTTGTGCATATAGTCCATTCAATGAATAAACAATTTCATTGAATACAATTATAAGCATTATTTTTTAGTTGCATCTTTTCTGAAGTGTTAATTGGCATTTTAACTTACTGCAATCAAATGCTTATAGGCTGTTAGTCCTTGTGTTCACAAAAATGCTATGGTGCATATATTCACAATATTCATTACTGTTTTCTCTCTCTCCTTTTTTTTCTCTTTCTTTTCTGCTTTTTTAGGTACTTTGACATCAACAATGAACACGGCTCAAGAAACAAGAAGGGAAAGTGACTTCCAAGACTGGCAACACTGTGCAAAAAAGGAGCAGTACTGAAAAACTTGTAGGCCTACTATTTGTTTTTACTCCACATTTGGAAAAATGTTAAATGTAAATAAGATTGCTGTATTGTTCATTGATAACTGCTGAGTGCATTTAAAATGTTGACCTTTCAACATTGCAATTTTCTGCTAACTTCCATAAAAAAAATAATAAAAGTTTTAAAACTCAGAGTATGTTGCTTTCCATTTCCTTTGCCATAACATAACAAAAGTATATTTTTTAATTATTTAATGACAAATATAAGTTTAGTATGAAAAGCTGTATAAATGCAGTTAATAGCTGTAGATAAACAGTATAATGCTGTAAAAGTACATAATATTACAGCAGGATACTGTATTTGATAATTACAGCACTATACTGTAAATGTTGTTTACAGAAGTAGTACTGTAAAAATACAGTAAGTGGCTGGCAACCCAGCTGCCAGTATTTTACTGTAAATTTACAGCAAAAAGTTTTACAGTGTACGGATCAACTACAATACCAAAACTTGACATTGCACATATCCTGCGATGTGACTATCGTGGATGTGCACATTGTGTTATCGATGCTAAAATGATATATCATGCAGGCCTAGAACAGAAAGTTCAAAAGAACAGCATTCATTTTAAATAGATTTTTTAATGTAAGTTTTTACTGTCACTTTTTATGAATTTAACATCACCTTGCTGAATGAAAATTTACAATTTCTTTAAAAAAAAAACTAAAAAAATATTAGTACAAAAAGTTGTGAATATTCAGCAACTGCATTTGTACATACTGTACATCATTTCAAACAGCTTTGACTATCCACCTTAAAACAACAGAGGATTGCCTTTGACTTGAACTAGTCTGATAACACCATATATTGTTTTGTCTACATTCTGCTTATCAGAGATTAAAAAAAAAAAGAGAGGCATTTTGTTATTGTCCAGATTCTTTGTATTCTTATTTCGATGCTCGCAGGCAGAATGTGGTGTCGTGGTAATGGAATGAGATTCAATCTTTCTTCCATTCAGACTGACGGGCATTTTTATGTTTGTAATTTATGAACTGTTGTACAGAGCTTCATGGAACACCGCTCCTAAATTAGATCATTGTTTAGCATTCATGACTACGGCTAGCATGAACCTTTAATGGTTTTAGTCTTGAGAGAGGAAGAAAGCTTCTTGGAGCTACGCTTTGACCGGCAAAGCTGAATTTCTCATTTGATGGACCTGGATGTTACCTCATTAAAGGTTTTTCTAGATCACTTATATAAAACAAAGATTAGTGTTTGGTTACTCCTAATGCATTTACTAGCATAGGGAAAAGGTTGAAAAAGAAAAGCAACAAGCCAGACAGGTGAATGCATGGTCCATATTGATTGCCTGACAGAAATGCTGAGACAGAAGTTATATATCCTTAGTGTGCTAGTTAGTTCAGTGTTATCCAATAATGAGTGTCCTGGTGCTGTACACTCATTGTAGAATGAAAGAGAACTAACTAGCACACCACAGAAATCTACAAGTTTAATGACATGGTGTCATTTTGACAACATAAAAGTGCTTCTTAAAGGGTCATGAAACCCCAAAACACTTTTTTTGAGATGTAAACAGATATGTATACTAGGCTGCACATCATTGAAAACACTAAAGGTACTCATTAATGTTATTCATAAGTGAAAGATTTTTTATTTTTGAATTTTTCAGAGCGATTTCTGTCTTCCGGTTTGAAAAGCTGAGTCGGAGCAACGTCACAAAATCTGACGTAATCGTGTACTTTCGGCCCAAGTATGGGCATGGTCGAATATGCTGACGTAGACCGTTTCGAGCGATTCTCGACATATATTCATGACATAAAGCTCATTTAATCCAATCACTGCGCCGTAGTATGCATAAGATTATAATTGCGGTATTATGCATGAGGAAGTATCACTTTTGTCGCCTCGGTCTCTTGTCATTCAGAGACATATCGTTGGTGTTCGTTTCCTCAGTGCTATAACACAATGTGTTTTCCTGCGACGCGACCAGAGCAGAGGTTTGTGTGCATGTGGATTGTTTTGCTGTGATCTACCAGCACAAATGGAAAATATGTTCGCGTGAGATCGCATTACAGCGGAGAATTCAAATGTCACAAAAGTGCTGTTCATTCACCTCTGCCTGCTCTAGCTGCGTTCAAACACACGAGCGGTAGGCTATGTTTCCTTCAGCACAGCAGCACATGTGTTGTTTGTATTTTGCTCGCGATGTGGTCAGAACTGGAGTTTGAATACGAACACATGGAGCGCGCATATGATCGGTTTCAGCGCGGAGCTTCGCCTTGTTTAAAGTTTTTATTTCACACATTCTCCTGCACCAAACATTAACCAGCACGGTGTAGTTATGCACACATATTTCATCAAGTCTTCTTCAAATGAATTATATGTGCAAACTGGACACTGATACAGTGGTGTAGCCTATCTGAACGCGACGACACGATTATTCTAATAGACAAAAGACTGATTTTGAGACTGCAGTGCTCGTAAACGTAATCAAAGTAGCCTATTATTAGCCCTATTAAATATTCTTTCGCATTTCTCCCTTGTGCTTGGGAGCTTGTTGTCATTTTCTCCGTGCTCATATATTAATATTCATTATTCTGTATAATGAGTGTGTTCTATGTCTGTGCTTCATTGGTTGTTCTCTCCCTTCTTCTCTCCCACTTTTCCAGAGCTTTACACGCCCATTTTTACAGACTTTTTTGAGCTTTGAGGTGTGAATGACCAGGGTAAAACAGGGGGGTTTCATGACCCTTTAAAGTCACTGTGAAATCAAAATTGACAATTCTTATTTTTATTGCAGTATTTATTATAAATGATTTATCTGTGCAAAACATTATGAAAAAAATCATGTGCCCTTATAATCTTCTTGCAATGACATCTCTTCTCTAATGATTTGTCTTGCTCTTTCTGCTGCGAGGGCAGGACAACCTGTCAGTCACATGAGATCGCAGCAATAGCAAACCACATTGATCCAGCAATCCAATCAGTTCCCGATGGACAAAATCATGTCCCACCCTACATCTATTTCTTGCTTGAGAAGCCATTTCACTCGAATAAACGCCACAACGGGGAAGGAAAGACTATGCCAACTTCCATTTTATGCCAACTTTAACGAATAAACAAACTGGCCAGATCAACAGATTTCATCATGTCTCAGGAAGCTTCCCGTTCGTTCCTCTTTCTTTGGCTTCCTCTGAGTTGTGCGCTAATGATGTGGTCTAACTGTGAGTACTGGAGACTCACTAAACCTCCACATCAAAGCAACCTTGAGAGAGCCCTAAGACTTCAGGTCTTCACAGGAAGATTCCACACAAAAGAAGCTGTTAACTTGGAAGCAAATAATACCACGAGACTAAGTTAAAGGTTTAGGGTTTAAAAGCATGTACCAGCATTATAACAGACTGTAGGTTATATAACATTCATACACTATATAACTGTGAGGCATGATGTACTGCAATACTTTTTTTCAGGGTGTTTTCATCAGCCATTTATCAGTACTGGTCTGGTAGCTGAGCTACAGGCAATGAACATACTGTAACTGGGGAAAAAAAAAATTGTACTTACTCTAATCTGATCAATATCTTATTAGACTTGACCTTTAAATGGCTGGTTAGACATTCAAAGTATTTATTTTGTTCCCAGTAAAACTCCTCTGCAAGCTTGTTTATGCCTCAGAGTAAAGAAATAAGGTAATTGTGATTGCATTAATCTGACATTATATTTAAAATTGAGACTTTATAACCTGATTTTATATCTATATATATATATTTTTTTATAAATGATCACCAGCCCTGTATCTCAATGAGCATACTATTTTCTTCTAACTTAGATGTTAGATGTCTTCTAACTTATAATGATACAATTAATGTTTTGATTTTGTGAGAATTTCCCTCTGGTGACACAACTCCTGTTTCGTTTGTGAAATACAGTAAATATATATACAGGTAACAAATGTAAAGTTTTCCTTAGCTTTTAATGATATAGATTTTATATCTCAAAATGTGACGTCGTCTTAAAATTTGACTTTAATCATCAAAAAGACTTTAATCATCAAAAAGGGACTTAAAATGTCACAATGTGACCTTATGTCTCACAATCTGCCTTTATATCTTAAAATGTGACATTGTATGTCAAAAATTGACTTGAAGGGACTATTAATTTAATCACTTTTTATTGCCAATGTGTAAAAAAAAAAAAGGTTGTAGCCTACCGAAAGTAAAAAAAAAATTTTTAAAAACGATTCCTAGGTTTTCTAGGGTTTGGTTGAAAGCCTGTAGACTGATTTTTAAGCGAAGGACTCAGGAGTCGGGACGTTTTTGCCGGGAAAATCAAAAGGATGTGACGTTTACGCGCTCTCCCGAGAGCCTCTCTTTCGTTCTAAGTGTGCAACACAAGCTAACATTAGCTTAAAGATGTTGTAAACACACAGCACAACATGAACTACAACACAAACTAAAATAAATAATAAAGTTTTCTGTATAACAGTGACATAAACAATGTTAATCTGCAATGATTTAACGAGGTCAACTGCAATGACACATGAAGTGAATGCTTCAGGATAAAGCCATTGCCGAAAGAGCCATTCTGTAATGTATTGTCACTGTCTGTGTCATGCAAAGAAAAGGGGTTAATATAGCCAGATCTATAGTCTACTACTTTAATCAAATTATCATGACAGTGCAATTTTAATTACCTCATCTGTCGACATGATGAATTGCAGAGCTGGTGTAAACATATCCACATGATCAGATGCTTTCTTAACTGCTGTCAGTTTTTGTCGTGCGTCCATTTTGTTATTTGAAGCGCGCAGAACAAACATGTTCATCTAAATATCGCTCTAAAAAGCGTTGACGGTTTGTTAACAGGAGTCTATCCCTGTAAAGGTATTTCCAACTTCTTTTTGTACTTCTAAGAGAAGAACGCAAAAAAAAACTTCGCGTGAGGTGCCTTGAATTGTTTGTTATGGATTGCGAGCACGAGCAATAACTTGCTGGCTGCAGTTCACTTAACGGCCATTGGTGTCGCTAATAACAAGGGTTTCTGAATTCTAATATCTCAAAATACTGTATCTCATAATCTGACTTCATATCTTGAAATGTGATTTTATAACATGAACTACATCTCACAATTTGACTTTATATCTTGTTAAAGTTTCTCAAAATTACATGTTAGATTTCTTTTTTTAGCCTGAGATAGAAACAGGCTTCCTTAACTACCAGATTTGAATGCAATTAAATGGTTTATTCTCCCTTTAACATCACAAAACACATTTATGAATATTAATTTTCAAAGAATGAATAAATTTCTCATTTATAAAGTAAGTTTCTACTTGTCCATAGTCACTTAGCAACTATTAAGGCCAGAAGTCTTCTAGGGTTCATTTTAGACTGTGGAATCACGGCACATTAATCAGAGAAAATTTGCTTCGACTGCCAAATTAGATAGAGAGTGCCGGTTCAGGGTAATTTTCAGGTAATACCTATTTTCAACTGGACTCAAGTCTTGGCTTTGGGCCATTACTGGATACTAAATTCCTCCTTTGTGCTTTGGGTCATTGACCTACTAGGAAATAAAACTGCCCTTTGCAGGTGACTTAAATTTTTTTTCATGGGTTTCTCTATATTTCCATGTTGTCTTTAATAGTATAAAGCACTTTATTTCAAGCAGCCTGATGCTGCTGCCTCCATGCCTGACAGTAGGGGTGCTGTTATCAGCTTGTCAGGCTAAATTTGTTTGTGTCACACTGTTTTTATCACATTTCTTCTAGCAAGCTTAGTTAGTAGTTGCATTCTAGCCACTTTCTCAGAATAGAAGAAATTGGCCATTCCTGCCATGTAATATCTCTTTAACTTCACTTAGAATTATTATGCTTATTTTGTAATTTAAGGCAGTATTTCTATAAAACGGAATGCCCTACTCAAATCATGGTCAAGTTAAGGCTCAACTAAAAATAAAATGAACATGACGAAACCAAAATAGGATAGAAAAGAAGTTACTGTAGCCACTGCTCAGTGAGGGATTGAGAATTTGCTTACATGAGGGCATCAACTAAATGTTAGTTTTGATATTTTTCTAACCACCTTTTAATATTTTGATATTATCATGCTGATGTCTGTCATTTTATCCTACCGGATAGATGTTTTAAAACAGCTAAAACCACAAAACTTGACAGAATTTATAACATACTTTTGCATATTTTGCATTGTTATGAAAGAAAACACACTAGTATGATTTCATCTTTACATATTTTCATTTTTATCCAATATATTAAGACATGACAGGGATATAAAATGTACTGCATATAAAGAACGACCCATCCCGTAATAAGTGCAAATGAAGTTATCTTCATGTCACTGCCAAACTTCTACATTGCCAGGAAACTATTGTACAAGATGATACAGTGGAGAGTGTAGGCAGTAAAATTACTCTGATAAAAATCCGTCTGCAATAGAAAGTGTATGAACCTCATGTTCTCTAATATTACAGTCTAAACACATTCTGACGCAGAAGCGCAAAAGATAAACACAGTATATAACCAAAGGGGAAAAAAATCATTTATTCATTCAAATGAATGTTAAAATGAGTAAATAAACAAACAAACAGAATTACTGAGATGCAACAGAGGACTTACAAATAAAGCTTGAAACCTAAAGGCTATTATGGGTCCAATGTTCACACAATTTCTATAAATTATTAAAATAAATAACACTTGTACAAGAAGATGAAAGAGCAGCAATGTTATGGGTGATGTTAAATAATCCCAATGAAGTACACATAGTGTCATTAAGCCTTTGACGAGTTATAATTTAGTCCTTGTTTGATCATTTGTGACCACGTGAAAGAGCCCTGGGTATCAAAGTGAATAAAGACAGTCAAATATTAATCATTAAAAAACTGAGAAGAATCTCATGCAAAGGTTGTCTGCTGAGTATAGGATTTCCTGGGACAATTAAATCATTTCAAAATGTGGTAAATACCAAATTAAGAGTATATTATGTATACCTAAAAATACCCTTGATATAAACATGTCCACTTAACCAACAGAAAAGCTAAAGAAGGCCCTGTAATTTCATTTGGGGAGACCATTGGAATACGCCAAAGCTTACACATATCTTATGGATAAACAGACACAGTTTATCAAAAAACAAAACAAGTAAATGGATACAACAGGCTCAAAAGAATCAAAGACAGCTAATTTATAGAACAAAAAGTATTTCATTGTGTTATGGTCTTGTGCTTTGGCCTTAAAATGTCTCGTAGCTCTTCTTCGGGCTAGAATTACCTCTAGTAAAGGTTTAAAACGAGTTCCCCTCCACGCTTAAAGATGTTCAGTTATTCACCAACAACTTGTTAATACCTTTATTCAACAATTTATTCAAAAAGGCATTCATGCTCATCTCCCTGTCAGCACAAACAGGTCCTCGTCTCACATACAGCGATAGTACAACGATGCAGAATGATCGAGTCTTTTACAAATATAATGCTGATAAAAACCAGTTCTGCTGGTTGTTTCCTTGGAAATGTTTGCTTCAGTTCTGCCCAGCTTTAGCATCCTTCCATCAACCCACCAGTGAAGCAACAGTTCTTTAGTAGGCGCCGACGACTGATTCGAGTGGACCTTCAGACCAGCTCAAGTACCTTCAGAAATTGGGAAAAACATTTGTAGGGCACAATTCATGCTTAGCACCAATTTAGAGTTTTGAAAAATGGTTGCAATTTTCAATAACTGAGCAAATGTGACTACAAATCCTCCTGCTTTTAGTAATAACAGAGCTCTCGGCAGTAAATATAGATTTTTATGTAGCCATTTAGCTTGTTTTGCAGTACAGCTCACCTTGATTGTTCCTTGACTGTTGGCTGCAATCAACACATTTGACTCCTGAGGATCAAAACAGAGAAATGAGTGCATTGACAGAATGTGGTAAACAGTTTCTGACTGAATCTCGGGTGGGAAGGTGGTCGTCCTGGTCATTCTAGACTCAAAATCTCAGTTTGCGTTTCATTATTGTTATACGTTCACAAAAAGGCCTTGACATTTTACTTCTACATAATTTATGTATGGATGAGAGAGGCAATTAATTAAGACCAAGACACTAAGCAGAAATTCAGTCTGGTCAGCACATTGGTTTTGCACACAATTATTGTCGTTTTTTTTTTTCCTCTAGGAAAATGTCAAGTATAAAAGGTATATAATACACAAGGGATCTGGAAGCAGACGTAATGTTTACATAGGGGTTTCAGCTGATAAATCAGGCAAACATGAATCCACATTTTGCATTTTCTAATATTTCTGAGCTGATTAGGCTTGATCAAAATGACTTGTATGTTAATTCTTTTGGGAACCACAATTACTATGAATTTTCAGTTCTAATGTCATAGTGCAATTCAAATAGTGCAATTAAAAGTAAAATTAGAAATCACAGGAAATGCACATTTTGATGTCTACTGAGTTGACATCAGTCCGACTCTCTATCCATTAGGGCAGTCGTGGCCTAATGGATAGAGAGTCGGACTTGTAACCCAAAGGTCATGGGTTCGAGTCTCAGGTCCGGCAGGGATTGTCGGTGAGGGGAGTGAATGTCCAGCGCTCTCCCCACCCTCAATACCACGACTGAGGTGAGACCCTTGAGCAAGGCACCGTACCCCCAATTGCTCCCCGGGCGCCGCAGCAATGGCTGCCCACTGCTCCGGGTGTGTGTTCACGGTGTGTGTGTTCACTGCTGTGTGTGTGCACTTGGATGGGTTAAATGCAGAGCACAAATTCCGAGTGTGGGTCACCATACTTGGCCACATGTCACTTCACTTCACTTCACTTCACTTGTGCGAGCGCTCCAAATCAACTGGGAATGTCTCAGTGAGTGTTGCCTTGGCAACTAACTGAAACAAGTTTAAGATGAAGAACTAAACTTGCTAAAACTAAAACAAAATGAAAGCTAAATAGGAATAATTAACTAATACTAATTACAAAAGCACAAGAAAATGAAGAATACATGGGGGAAAAAAATTCACATTAATATTAAATACACAGAAACTAAAAGGTCTTCCATCATCTGAAATGAAGGTTCACCAATTTAATAGGGATGCCTTGAAATTACGCAATTAAGATTTTAGGCTAGATATATCACTTCCATAATAACATTCTCATTTTCTATAATACTAATAATAATAATAATAATCAATATTATATTACTATAATTCATCATTCAGTTTAGCCGTGTTCAGAAAACTAAAAACTAAAGTGTCCTAAAGAGAAATATTTAGAACATTAGTAAACATATCAATATTGGAACAAAAACAAACTGTTATTCATATCATTGTGCCCCTGTGAAATGTGCCTACAAAAAATTCTTAAAGGGTTAGTTCACCCAAAAATGATAATTCTGTCATTAATTACTCACCCTCATGTTGTTCCGAACCCGTAAGACTTTCGTTCATCTTACAAATACAAATGAAGATCTTTTTGATGAAATCTGAGAGCTTTCTGTCCCTCCATAGACAGCTACGTGACTACCACTTTGATGCTTCAAAAAGTTCATAAAGAGATCATATTAATTGAGTGGTTTAGTCCAAATTTTCTGAAGAGACTCAATCACTTTATATGATGAATATATTGAATTTTGGCTTTTAACCACATATAAACATTAATCAACATCAGGTATGGTAAACAGAAGCTCAAGCATGTTTGCCTGACATGCGAGAACAATGAGGTTCATTCTCATGTGATACGCAGCACGTTTGAGCTTCCGCAAGAGGTTTGTTCTCGCAAGTCAGTCAGGTTCGGTTGAGCTTCTGTTTATGTTTGCTGATCAATGTTTATATGTGAATAAAAGCCTAAATCCAATCTGTTCATCATATAAAGCGATCGAGTCTCTTCAGAAAATTTGGACTAAACCACTCGATTCATATGGATTATTTTTATAGTCTCTTTATTAACTTTTTGAAGCATCAAAGTCACATAGCTGTCTATAGAGGGACAGAAATCTCTTAGATTTCATCAAAAATATCTTCATTTGTGTTCTGAAGATTTTTCTTACGGGTTTGGAATGACATGAGGGTGAGTAATTAAAGCTACAGTTCGTAAAATCTGCCACTTGAGGGCGCACTACCAAAACAATAACAATCGCGTGGTTTGATGACGCTAAGAAGGTGCGTGGAATGATGAGATTTGTTGTCTTCTACCCAACCGCTGACGGCCATCAATCCGACGGAAAGATAAATCATGGATTTAACGGATGAGGTAAAGTTTTATAAATGTTGTGTTTGATGTCATAGTTTTATTATATTGAATTAGACCCGAGTAATGGAAGGTTTACATCGAAATTTTTAGTCATAGATGTTAGAATGTTTGTCCAATTCGATGGTGTGATAACACAGCACAGTTTCAAGTGTTCAAATCAATAATAATAAATGTTATTTTGAACTTACCAATATCATTTGCAATAATAATTGATTCATATTTCTGTATAACACTAACTGACTAACTGTATTTATTTACATTGTTTAACTTGTCAGGTGAAATAAGGCAGTGTAAATAAATCAGTAAATAACCAAATGCAATAACACTGCACCTGCATAAACTTTAGTCTTCAAGAAAACACATTTTTAATATATAAAATAAAGCATGATGAATTGCAACTTCATTATGACCTAAGAATATGCACTTCACATAGTTATGTAAACTATTAAAAACATTTGATATATTTTAAATTGTATATAAACGATTACCACTTGTTCAACAAATATACACTCGTGTACATTCAAACACAATAAGTGGGCATACATAGCAAACGCGAGTTCAACGATTTGCGCGAGTAGATTACATACAAATTCAATGCAAAGACGCGATCAGACTATGGATCAGACGCGTCCTCGCGCGGGTCTAGAGACGCGATGCCCCGCGTTTGGCGTGTATGCCTCTTGTCCCAAACTCTTCTTGGGTCGTTTGGTTGGCCCGTACGCTTACGTTTACGGGAGCTGTCCTTGTCGACAGAACCAGCGGCAGATGGTAAACAGTAATTATGTTCCATAAATAAGTAACACAATCCACCATAAAACGTGCAAGAAGTAAATAAGGAACTGATTGAAGCTAGCTAGTGGTTTGCTAGACACTAATTCCGCATTTGTCCACGACACTGTTGTCATGTGGTTTCTACGTCAGTAAAGGCGGTAACAAAGGGTAACTGACGTCAATGACAGGCGACTGCACTGCCCCGTGTCACTGTTTAGAATGGGAATTTTCTCATGATTTAGAAGTAGTTGAAAACATTAGAGATATTGTTAGTAATCAGCTGGATAGCAGCTTAAATATCCAAAAACCACTAGGCTAGTGTTATATATTTTACTGCAAAAATATTACATATTGTACCTTTAATGACAGAAATTTCATCTTTGGGTGAACTAACCCTTTAAAGAAAGCCATGACAATTAAATCACTCACAAAATGTCATGATCGTGACATCCCTGTTTGGTTCTCCTGCTAAAGAGGAGAGCAAACATTATAAATCTTCTTGGTTAATAAATACATGGTAAATTAGCTATAGCCTGAAAGACGACTTTATATCAATGCCTTTAACTGCAAACCACACTATTTAGACAGTGAAGCAGAGGAGTGTGGGTTTAATAAGCATGGATTTCTGAAAGCGGATACACACCAACCTCCTCCCAACCCACTGTCCTATCCTACCCTGTCATTACTTGTCCTTAATGTACCAGCGGGTTCAGTTCTACTGTCCCCATGTGACCTCATAGCCCTACCAGTCCATGTTCAACTGTTGGTACTAGAACAGTGATTTATCTTGTCAAATGTGAGTGAGATAAGACCGAATCATACCCCATCAGGTAGTGCTCGCCAGCACACTGCACTGACAAATTCATTGGTGTCGTCCTCCTTCTTGTCCTTGTCCAGGACACTTTTCACAGTGTCAAACTTGAAAGTAAGCAGCGTCTTGGAGAGCCCCTTGTAGTACAAGTACAGCGAGTTGTTTTCACTTCCTGTGGGGTATGAAGTGAGAGCATTATTGAGGGTTTTTAAACTTATTACCGAGTAAAAGTTTGTTTTACTCTTCTTTTTCTTTAATAATAAACTGATTTGAATGATCAGAGGAAGTATAATGTTCAAACAGAATTATCACAGCTTTGATTATAAATCAACTCAAATTGTTTTTGTGCCAAAAGTAAACCTTTTTAATAAATTTTGTATAGTGCCACTCACCACATGCTACATAGTCTCCATTAGATGCCAGACCCACAAAGTTCTTCTCGTTGATGTGGCCTTTGAAGGAGCGCAAACAATGAGGCTTGTTCACATTCCAGAGTTTCAGCTGGCTGTCCGTTGAGCTGTGGGGATGTCACAATTTCACTTTTATGTTCGATTTTACTTAAAATTTGTTTTGTAATTAGTAATGGTTCAGATTTCTCATGGTACAGTTTGGATCATGGTTCTAGTTTAAAGATTAGGAAATTTGAGGACCATTTATAACCAATATTTCTGTAACACTGTAAGCCGATACTGTTCAATCGATTAAAATAAAACTAACAAATTAAATCACACATTTTTCTGTAATTAATCACACCTAACATTCAAGTTTAATACATTTTTAGATTGTAATAATTTCACATTTATTCTCCAAATTAATGTAGAAACAACATAAAGACAGTCCATTTTAAATATTTGATCTAACAGGTAGGAAATATGCAGAATCAAAGCAGTTATCAAACATTTCACAGTCTTCACTGCATAATTTAGATTAAAATATAGATTAATTTTTAAAAAAGCTACAAAAGTTATTCAATTAAAAGCAGTGAGTGATGTTCTTTTTCTTTTGTTCTTTGATTAACATTAATGGCAGACTGTAGCAGGTTTATTAGGCTTTATCACTTTAAGACCTGCCGCACATGACACAGATCTGACATACTATTTTCTCACACCTTCTTTGTGTTCATTTAAGACTTTATTTAACTCATTTAAGACTGTGCGTACGAGGATACTCAACGAAATGTGCATTTTGGAATAATTTTGTGTGTTTTTTGTCTGTTCAAGCACGACATATTGTTTTTCGCTGTAGGTAGGTAGCACAATTCGACAGCGAAAAATGCTACCTATCAGACTGTGCTACCAGCATCATATTCATATGGTTTGAGGTTTTATTAACATCCTTACCTGCCCCTACCTTAAATCTACCCTTAAAACAATGCGAATTTAGTGTTGGTAGCACAACCTAATGGGTAGCATTATTCGCCAGAACACTGACACGCTGTCTGAAGAGGCTTATGTGTGTCACACAAGACAGGATATTCACAGACAGCACGCCAGTACCACACTGTGTCTCTTTGGTGTCTTGTCGTGCTTGAATGGTTTAAAAGCTTTTGCGTGAATAAGAGCATGATCATATAATCTAACGCTACCTAAAGGATGACGGGAAAATAACGGATGCTGCGTTAATTGCGTTAAATATTTTTCACGTGGTAAACTGAACAAAATAAATCGCATGCTTTAACATTAATTTTAATATATATATATATATACTGTATATACATACATAAAATAAAGAGACATGTATTATCCATCTATAAATTAAAAAGCATTTTCAGTGTATACTTACGCAGACACAATTTCTTCTCCATTGACAAACTTGGCGTAGGACACTGCTTTCCTGTGGCCTTTGAAAACCATGATGGGCTGCTTAGTGTTTCTCAGGTCATAGTAGTGCACACAGTGGTCTGGAAAAGATTTAGAACGAGTTGGAAAGTTTTACGATTTTTTCGGGAAGTAAATCTTTTAAAAGATTGATTCGAATGACTTATGTACCTGCACAACCAAAGGCAAGGTGATATCGAGAGGATGGACTGAACTTGACACAGCATACATTCGCCTTAGCTTCAATGCTGGCTACTGAATTGTCAAGGTTGGTGGACCACAACTTGACTGGAATAAAGAGAGTGCATTCATAAGTATTTATGGAAGAATATCTCTGTAAGAATCCTAAATCAAATAACTTGTTCGGAACGGTTCAGTTGCAAAAATACCTTTTGCGTCATCTGATCCCGATGCTAAGAGCTTGGGATCCATAAGGTTGAAATCGACACTCCAACACCGCTTCTCATGCTCCTGTGGAAAATCAGAATCTAACTTAGATTAACTCTAAAGGAACTTCAAATCACACGTCATATGTTATATTGCATATTAAATTCTAAATTAATCCACATCTCAATCTAAATGTATTTAAGGCTGCAACAACTAATCAAATTGATAATGAAAATAGTTTGTGCTTCAGTTTTCAAATTTTTAATTAAATTTTAATTAAAATTTTAGTCTTTTTATAGCACATAAATGTACAGCATAGCCTACAGTACATTTATATGTATTTTTAAACCCTTTAATTTGCACATTGTTAAGAAAACAATGTTGGGCAAGATGTGAAATATGTTTATGTATACATCTTTTCACAGAAACAATATATTTTTTTTTTACCTCAACTGAAGAAATAATCAAGAAATTAATCATTCATCAAAACAAACTTACATTTACCGTTTAAAAGTTTAGGGCCAGTAAGATTTTTTTGGCATGTACATTTCTTACAACAAAATATGACATGTAGACCTGTAGGAAATTTTTATAAATTGCTCTCCTACTAAAAGGGGTACTAGAATAATGAATGTTATCTGGTGCAGCCCGGCACATGAGGGTACCTGGTAGACCTTTGATCTTTGCCCCGTGAACCCATCCCAAAGAATGACAGTCCCCTCGTAGTCACTGCTCGCCAACAGATTTTTGTGGTAGCTACTCCAGCTGATACAGCTAGAAAGAGACAAAACAGAAGAAAATGTGACATACTGTTGAGCTACTGTATAAATCCACCAAGAGCATTAAGGCCAACCCCTGATTTCAGACACTCTTTATACCTAATTTTAGAGTTACATGTCATCTCGTTGACAGGATAATGAATGTCCACAGCATCCTGGATCACAGTGCCGTACTCAAACACTTTAATTTTCTTAGTGACACCGGCAATGGCAAAGTAATCACAGTCGCGGTCAAACTCAATGCTGCAAAAGAGGGGAAAGAGAGGAGACAGAACAAGTGTTAGCACAGCGAGTTCTCCTGACTGTGCATGCTCATTATCTGCTCTACTTCCACTCAAACACGGACACTGAAAGAGACAAGAGCTGTAATGCATCCAAACAGCCTCTCAGCAGCTTTAGGTCATCAGATACAAGGATATCTGTAAAATGTTGGTGTGATGAAACCCGAGCAAGGTTCTTTGGCTAGTTGAGGATTACATAAAATAATGAAATTACGGTTGGTTTGAGCCAGTGATTATATTTATAAACCCAATACTATGGCTGGGAATTGAGAACTGAACCAAATGATTTTCATGAGGTTCAGATTCATTAACAGTTTCTGAACATCTGCCATCTTTCACTGATGCAGAAGAAACGCAATTCCACTCGGATAGTGTTTTCTGCACAGTTAAATCTACAAAAGAAAATTGTTACAGAACTTACAGTCTGAACTGAATGTGTAAAAGAGAAAGACTGGGTAACCCATTAAATATACACTATTCTTTAAAATTTTAGGGTCTGAAAATATATATATACTTTTTTAAACATTTTTTAAATAAGTCTCTTATACTCAGTAAAAATGTAATATTGTGAAATATTATTACAATTTAAAATAACTTTCTATCTTAATATATTTTAAAATGTAATTTATTCCTGTGATGGCAACTCTGAATTTTCAGCATCATTATTCCAGTCTTCAGTGTCACATGATCCTTCAGAAATCATTCTAATATGCTGATTTGATACTTAAGAAACATTTTATATTATCAATAATGAAAACAGTTGTGTTGCTCAATATTTTGGTGGAAACTGTGATACATTTTTTTCAGGATTTTTTGATGAAAAGAACTGATCAAAAGTACAGTATTTATTTGATTCATTTCACTGAATCTTGTTCTCAGACACTATCCTTGCTGGTAGCCCGAAACAAGCATACAGCGAGACCTGTAGTCCAATTTCCGAAAAACTACTCTTTTTTTTCTTTGGTTGTTTTAAATGAATCTGTCAAAGCAAATTATAAATAAGCCCAAACAAATGAGCCTAACTGGCTGACTCACTCAATTTATCAGTCAGAGTAGTTTTGAATTAACATCTGAATTAACACCATTAAACCACAAGCTATTACTTTCAACTATAAATAAGCCGAGAACTGTTAAGGTGTTATGTTGTACTTAAGGTTCAGAAGAATGTAATTAATGACTGATTAATGAGAATGCATGGTTAAAGATAAGCATTTGGATGTTTTGTAATAAATGATCATTTAAGAAACAGGAATGGAAATCATGAGGAATTGTGTTAAAAGAAAAACAAATGATTAAAAATAAAGAAGAAGAAAAAAGCTAGATATACATTAAAAGAACAGCTTGAAACAGGCCACAATTCCAACTTTTGGAAAACAGATAGTCCTCAAAATGCTCTCAGTCAGTACCTGTGATGTTATTCAGTAATACAATACTACCCTCTGCTGGTTACTTCAAAAAAGGACCCAAACAAAGATTAAAGTCCAACAACATGTGGTCTTAACCATTTCAATTCATTTTTTTGCAGCCTTACCTGGACACAATACTGGAGCCATTATAGAGGTCACTAGCGTAAGAGAGGGTGGCCAGAGGCCTCACAGAGTTGTAACGGGTAAATTTTGATAGACACTCCATGAAATCATCCAGCTGGTTAACAGTCCTGCTGTCATCTATTAACAAGAAAAGCGATTGTGTAAAATGTACCAATATTACAGATTTATAGATTTATAAACAGTATATATTGCTTTGAATCAACCAACCTGTTATTCGAGACATCCTATTGGAGAAATAACACTGCTCTAGATCCTCAAAGTGTGCCGTCAGTCTCTTCCGCCGTGACGCCAGAGTGCTGTTGTACCATGTTTGTCTTTTACCCTAAAAGTAATAACATCATGAAAAAAGAAAATATCAGCATTACTCCAAGGTATATGAATCAGCTGTAATAGCAAACAGGAACAATTCATGAAAAAAAAAAACAAGTTACCTGTGAGCTTCCACCAAAAGGGGGCTGAATGTATTCTGTGGGGTCTATTATGCTACTGCTGGAGACAGAAACAAGATTTTATTTTTTTAAATGGGAAAATTCTGCATATGTGTCAATAATTAGGTCGGCATCTCATGAAACGTAGTGGGGTCTTACCTGGGTGCAGGTGAGGGAGCTTCAAACTGGGGTACAGTACTGTCTAAATTGGGGTCCATGTCACTCACCGAGTACACACCGCTCATTTCCTTCAAATAAAAATATACGCATCAGATGTACACTACTGTTCAAAAGTTTAAGGTCACTGACACTTTCATTGAGCAAAGACACATTAAACTGGTCACAAGTGGCAGTAAAGACATTTATATTACAAACGATATTGTATTTCAAATAATGCTGTTCCTTTAGACTTTCTGTTCATCACAATTTCCACAATTATTCAGCAGCACAACTTTTTTTCAACAACGATAAGAAATGTTTCTTAAGCAGCAAATCAGGATATTACAATGATTTCTGAAGATCATGTGACACTGAAGACTGGAGTAATGATGCTGAAAATTCAGCTTTGCAGTCATAGTAATGAATTACACTTTAAAATATATTCAAATAGAAAAGTTATTTGAAATTGTAATAGGGCTGTTCAACGATAATCTTTATTATCGTGTCCAAAATAAGAACCTGTGTTTACATAATATGTGTGTTTGTTCTGTGCTATATATATATATATATAGCTATGGAAAAAAATTAAGAGACCACTCCAAGTTCAGAAATCAATGTTAAGTGGTCTCTTAATTTTTTCCATAGCTATATATATATATATATATACACACATGCATGCATATATTTCTTAAACATATACATGAATGTGTGTGTATTTATATATATGTAATAATTATACACAGAACAAACATATTACATAAACACAGACTCTTATTTTGGACACGATAATCACGATTTTGTAGTAACATTTCACTTTTTTCTTGTGTGAGTATAAGACGTGTCTTTCAAAAGCATTTAAAAAAAAATATTAGCCGTCCTAAACTTTTAAACAGTAGTGCTTAATCATATATGTAAATATATTAAGTTTCCCCACCTGCAGATCATTTTCTTTGTTAAGAAACAGGGACTTAATTTGTTACAATGTTGCGTTTTCTTCTTTGTTCGCTTTCACAAGGCAACATTTCAAAGCATACCAAAATGCTATTATCTTCTTATTGGTCAGAGTTTCCCCTGTATGACTGCGTCATCCATCAAGATGGATTAACAAGTTCGCTCTGTGGGCTTATTGTGGTTTTATCTGTAGCTGAGGTGACAAGCAAACACTTATATGAATGTAGATAAATTATGTATAAATAAAATGTATAATGCAGTTAGAGCAGGAATCAAGGCTTCGTCTGGACAGCATTCTTGCAATGCATGGAGAAGAGCAATTACTCAGATGAAGATGTGCTCTTTGGTTTTCAACCACAAAAACTCACAGAATCAGACACTGCTTCTTTTTATATAAACACTTTTCCCATTATGAATTATGATACTGCTTGGCTCATTGGTCCGTTGGGTCAGATTGCTTTCTCACCTCAACCGAACAGCCACAGAGTGTGTTTTCAATTCGGCCGAGACCACCTCGTTCAGGCGATCTCAAAGCGATTGTTTTGGTGCGGATCCGAGCACGATTGCCATGTTCATATACGCCTAAACAAGCCGAACTAAAGGAGAAAACGCACCAGGTTCCGAAACAACCCAGCAAACATTGGTCCGACGGCAATGTCGTGTCCCTGGCCAAAAATAGTCACAGTAAGACGGCATAAATCAGTAAAAATATGTAATACAAAACATTTCCTAAAAATGCATTCAGATACGTTTGTACATGTCTACAGTTCTCTAGGGTTGCATATATAATTGTTACTTTGACTTTTAGCTAGGTATAGTTCAATATATAACAATTCATTACTTAATAAGATAACGTCAAAGACGTCCGTTCAAATTTTGGAACTATTTTTCAACCATGACAGGATGTGTCAGAGGGACGTCTTTTTAACGGTCATTAAACGTCCAAATGTTTGCTGGGAAATGCTTCAAACGAGCCAGGAAAACAACGTAAAAAAAAAATACAAAATAACACTGTTCTATGCTAGACCATTAAAAAAATAAAATAAAATAAAATAAAATAACCAAGTTCCCATCTCTGACAATTCTGGGTCACCATACTAAACTGACCTCAACTCGTTTGATATCCTCTTCCAAAAAGTTCAGTTCTTTTTGTAACTGCTCCAGTTGCTGTTGAAGTAAAGACAGGGAGACTGAGTTAATGACCTCAAAGCTGTCAACTGTGCATTATTCAATATTTTAAAAATAGATGTGGAGGCTAAACCTCTCTTTTATTTCTTCTGGCTTCTTTCAGGAATTCCATTAAGATCTGGCGCTGAGCAGCTTGTGATTCCTATGGACAGAAATCAGTGAAAGATCAGCAAAAACCAAGCAATTGGTCTTTATGAGTCACACAGCAGGGGGTTTTGTGGCCCTTTATAAGACAAATTAATGAGCTGTCACATGACAATCAGCAGCGCTTCTAGGCTCTTCACACAAGCATCCAGTGCTGCATGTTGATCTTTTAAGCATTATATAATGCTTGTTAATGCTGATTTAAGCTTTGATTAAAGGTTATTATAAATTGATCACATAACTAACATTTGACATAGGATTTTAAACGATGTTTTCACTTAAAAACACATTTTATCAGTATATTTCACAAAGTGTGTTCGTGATCATGTTCGTTCCACATTGCATTTATAAGAGCACCGCAATATATATATTTCTTAAATATATACATGTATGTGTGTATTTATATATACATAATTATACAAAGAGCATACATATTACGTAAACGCAATCGTTGAACAGCCCTAAATTGTAATAACATTTCACTTTTTTCTTGTTTTTAGTGTTTTAATTGTTATTTCTGATCAAAGAGTGAGTACATTTACATTTACGCATTTGGCAGACGCTTTTATCCAAAGCGACTTACATTGCATTATACATTTGTATCTGAGTATGTGCAATCCCTGGGATCGAACCCATGACCTTGGCATTGCTAGTGCCATGCTCTAACCACTGAGCTACAGGAAAGCAGAGGACCCATTAATTTTTCTGGGTGTGGCCAACTTATAAATGCAATGTGGAACGAACATGATCACGAACACACATTGTGAGTATAAGACGTGTCTTTCAAAAGCATTTAAAAACATATTACCAATCCTAAACTTTTAAACAGTAGTGCTTAAAATCATATGTAAACACATTTTATCAGTATATTTCACAATGTGTGTTCGTGATCATGTTCGTTCCACATTGCATTTATAAGTTGGCCACACCCAGAAAAATTAATGGGTCCTCTGCTGGATGTATATGGTAATTACACAAATTTATTTCCTACAGATTTCTCTATCCAGCAGATGACAGAATTCTGCCTCTAAAACCTAGATCAATATCCAGAAACAACTCCTATTTAATTTTGATCATCATTATCACCATCAAGTGGTTTTTTTTTCCTAAAAATGTAATATTTCATATGCATACAAATGGTGTAGTTGAGGAATTTTACGGTAAATTGATAAAAAAGTAGCCTACTTCTTATCCCCCCAAACCACAGCATAATCTGTATCAAAATTTATTTCAATAAAAAAAAATTTTTTTTTTAAAGTCACACATTATTTGTTGTTTGTCACATGTAGTCGATCATTTTTGTGCCGTGGCTAATAGGAGGATTTTCCGCCCGGCTACCACCGCAAGTATATTTCAAACCTGTGGGAAGCACTGATTATAAAATGGCATATTCTTTCACAAGAACTCAGTATGCGCCATTCTGTGGTGGTAAAATAGCTGATTGTGGTTTATTTGGCCTTATTTTTGTCACAGCAGTTACACTTTGGTATTTAAAACCAGTGGTTTGTAACATTAGGGTTTGTGTAATCAGAATTTGTCAAATTTAAGTTTATTTTGATCCAACTAAAACTATCTACAGAATAGCAATCTCCACCAATCTTCAGTATTTAAAACACCATAGACAGCACATTTCGGTCAGTTTCAGCTCAATATGAATGAAACGCTAATATAAAGAATCTGAAGAACCCAGAAATGTTGCACCAACAGTAATATAATCTGTAAGAAGTATACTCACCGCCTCCAGTTGTTTCTTTTTTTGCAACAGGTACTCTAATATGTAGTTGACATTGGCTAAATCCATATTCTCTTGATCTGCACCAAGGACGTCTTGGAAAACCTGCCATTTTGTTCCATTCTATAAACAGCATACGAAACATGAACAATAAGACGTAATTTCATGTGCTACAAACTATCTGCAAAAGTCAATCAAATTTGTTTCCACAGTTTCCACTCATTATACAAATAGTGAGCGGGATGCACTTACAGGATGATCTCGTTTCAGACGCTTCTCTTCAGATCTCTGTTTTTGTTTAAGGATCAGTTCATTCACTGTAAAATAATCAGAGAATCATGTCATCTAAGCAATTCTCAGACTGAAAAAAAAAAAAAAAATCAACCAAAAGTCTTATTTGAAATAGAAATATGTACTTTGTGGTAACAATAAGGTTTGAGGATGTCAAATTAGACAAGTATACAAAAAAAAAAAAAAACCTGATATGCATTAGCATTCACATACCTAAGAAGTTGGGGTAAAGTTGATCCACATTGTCAATGATATAATTACATTTCGGGCATCTGTTGCTGTCCTCCAAACTCTGTCGTATACATTTATAACTGAATAGAAATGAAGACATGATTGTTTGATTGAAACCTATAAATGGTCTAGAAAATGCAACACGAAAAGGCAAGAATAAACTCTTGGTTTAGAGAACAAGTGTTTCTCACCAGAAACTGTGGCCACACTTTGTCATGTGAGCTTCCTCAATCATCTCAAAACATATAGGGCTGTTGAGAAAAAAAACAAAATCATGACATGCAAGGCTTGCTTCCCTTTTCCAACACATCAACAAAAAGCTGAGACTTGATTGTTGTTTTGAATTATACAGAGGGGTGTAAAAGTCTAAGACCACTATTAAAAATTGATTTTTTTTTATTTTATTATTATATTACCAGCATAATTTGACTGAAAGGGTAAAGCATTAAACATAATTTAATGACAACAGATCTCTATTTCTATACACACAAATGTTTCAAATCACTTATTTTGAGTTTGTCAGACATACAGTTTCAACCAAAAATCTGTCATCAAACTTGTATGACTTTCTGGCAACTTTCTGACAACAAACTGTCAGTCTCTAACATTATGGCCCAGTTTCACAGAAGCCAGGATTAAGCCTTAGTTCAATAAGGATATTTAAGTAGCTTTTTTTTAACGTACCCTAGAAAAAAGAAGAACATTACTGGTGAACTCTTGAGAGAAAACAATGGTACTGACATATTTTAAGGTATGTCAGTGCAAGTTGCTTTCAGTTAAAACAGCTCAAACATGCATTTTAGTCTAGGACTAACTTAAGTCTTGTCTGTGAAACCGGGGGAAAGTGTGACATCTCCTTTTGTACTCCACGCAAAAAAAGAATATGATGAACAACATGAAAACAACATGATGGTGAGTAGTACACAATAACAGACTTTTCCTTCATTGGGAATCTATCCCTTTAACACCATATTGACAATTATCATTTAGCTTTATCCATGTAATTACAGAATTAAGTGCGGAGTAAATCACAGGATTCGCCAGATACACCTGCAATTAAGCCCGCATGTGGGAAATTGTTCAAAAACAAACAAAAACTTAATTATCAAGTGAATTTAGACCTCTGCACGGAAGGTAAATGCACTTACCATACAAAATCATTACTCTTGTCCTCATAGGGATTGATCAGACCGTTGTACAGGGGTCTTTTCCTGCTTGACGAGCCCAGTCGAGCGCTCTGTCCCTCGGCAACCGAGCCCAGAGTCCGCGAGGACACCCCGTTACCCGAACTGTTCCCGTTCTGAGCGCCGCTACTCCCGCTGTTCGCTACACCGGCGCCGCCGCTGCTGCTCATACTCCCAGAGCTCGTCCCGGGGACGGACCCCGCTGCACCGCCAGACTGCTGCTGTCGAGTGCTTGACATGATTGAAGCCGATCGTGCACGTCGGAAGGCCAGAGCTGAAGCTAAAGCCGCGGGGCTTCACCGCATCCGGGCGGCTGTGGTAGATACGCTAACTAACGTTAGCTAAAACGACACAGATAAGAGAAAAGAACCAGAAACTTCCTCCAAGCGCACTGCTAGCACTGAAAGGCGCTTATTCGAGCACAGCTGGTATGGTTCTTCTCTATGCAAGAGGTTTGCATTGGGTCAGCTCGATGCTAATGTGGATATGCAGCTCCGCAGAGATTTGTTGACAACTCTGAGAGCTTTAGAGATTTCAATCCACTGTCTGCAGGATGTTCACGCGAGAACTTCCCAGAATGAAACGTTCGAGTGACTCGGAGTTCAGCGGCACCTACTGGCTTGGAGGAAAATTGCAGGTATCAATCAAAACAATCGATCCAAACCACCCACTGGTTGGTTGTCAAGTTATTCAGGATAACAACCTAACCGTCGTAGATTTAGTTAAATCATTTAAGATCACTGAAGTAGTCACCATCGTCCTTATGCAGCACATTATGTTGTTAAAAACAAAGCGGCATCAGTGTTTTCAGGTATGACTTCATCAATGTGTTGGAGCAATACGAAAGTCTCTTTATGTAATATTGACCACTGGCCTACTTTTACTTATAAAAATATAATAAAAATGAGGGTTATTAACTAAATTGTTTGTGTATAGCCTATCCATGGTATATGCAACATTTAAACCATTACATTGGCTTTGTTTTGGTTTTCCTTAAAACAAACTGGGGGGGAAAAAAAATCATAAGATTAATCATGATTAGTCATTTTAATCATTTTTCTATTTTATAGGTTTAACAAATCAGAATTTAAATCTTCCCAAAGACACTCCATGTTACTAAATAGGCAAGGCAATTTTATTTGTATAGCACATACACAATGGTAATTCAAAGTGCTTTACATAAAGAAGAACCAAATACATAATAATAAAAATGGAACGCATAAGAAATAAAAATAACAGTAAAAACACCAGGGCAGATCTAAATGGATCTTCCTCACGCTGGAGGGATAACTGTACTCAACTTTGTTGTCCGTCAGAGTGGATCTAAACGGATCTATCCATCATAGCGGATCTAAAAGGATCTTCCTCACGCTGGAAGGATAACTGTACTCAACTTTGTTGTCCGTCAGAGCGGATCTAAACGGATCTATCCATCAGAGCGGATCTAAACAGATCTTCCCCACGCTGGAGGGATAACTGTACTCAACTTTGTTGTCCGTCAGAGCAGATCTAAACGGATCTATCCATCAGAGCGGATCTAAATGGATCTTCCTCACGCTGGAGGGATAACTGTACTCAACTTTGTTGTCCACCAGAGCGGATCTAAACGGATCTATCCATCAGAGTGGATCTAAATGGATCTTCCTCACACTGGAGGGATAACTGTACTCAACTTTGTTGTCCTTCAGAATGGATCTAAACGGATCTATCCATCAGGGCGGATCTAAATGGATCTTCCTCACGCTGGTGGGATAACTCAACTTTTTTGCCCGTCAAAGCGGATCTAAACGGATCTATCCATCAGAGCGGATCTAAATGGATCTTCCTCACGCAGAGGGATAACTGAAAAAATATTTATATTTGTCAGGTAGCTGTGCGTTTAAACAGTACCCTCACAGACAAATCTTCCTGGACTAACCCTATCCAGAGCTCCATCCAGGGATAACTCTACTCAACTCTGTTGTCCGTCAGAGCGGATCTAAACGGATCTATCCATCAGAGCGGATCTAAATAGATCTTCCTCACGTGGAGGGATAGCTGTAAAAATATTTGTCAAGTAGTTGTGCGTTTAAACAGTACCCTTATAGACAAATCTTCCTGGACTAACTCTGTCAGAGCTCCATCCAGGGATAACAAATGCTTACTTCCTAATTCTCCCAGCTCTTTCAACCAGACAGCAAGATTTAAAATGCATTAAAAGTCAGAAATAAAAAGATGATACATAAAAGATTGATAGCCTACAGTGGCTAATTCAAAAGCTTGTTATGTTGACAATGTCACAATTAGCTGAACAATATGCTTAATATATACAATTTGTGTAAGATAGATAGATAAATTGATTGATTGATTGATTGATAGACCAAAAGTAATGGTGGTCTATCGGTAAGTAGCTATATTTGCCTGTGTAAGCAGTGCAGTGAAGGAACAAGTCCTTTACATTCCGCATCAACATTTATTGTTTACCTCTTTAATTAGATCCTGAGCAATGTAGTCAGAATGTTGACCTGCCTTAAGCTGTGGCTTTAGGAAAATAGAAACAGAGCCCCCCAACCTGTCCCCCCTTCTTCATCTACCTCAAAAACAAAGTGGTCAACATCAGTAGCCCACAGCCCTATACACAGCCCACTCTGATCCAGACTTTTTTGAGAACATGCCAGAGGAGACGCTGCTCAGCTTTCTACCACCCACCGTGCGACCACCTGCCCTCTCGATCCAAAATATCTTCTCTGATCTTGTACCATACTTTCTCTCTGTCATCAGTACATCTTTGACCAGAAGCTCTGTCCCATTAGACTTCATAAAGGGATATTTCATCTAAAAATAAAAATTCTGTCATCATGTACTCAAGCTCATGTTGTTCCATTCTTCTTTTACCTGCTTTGATGATGACCAGGCAGGTACTGAATCTTTCAAGATTCAAAAGGACAGAAAAGCACTAAAAGTGTCATAAAAGTAGCCCATATTATTTTTACGATATTCCAAGTCTTCTGAAGCCGTTTCAAAAATGTTTCAGCCATTTTTTTCAAAAAAAAATCTGAAAAATAAATTATGGTTTCCACAAAAAAAATATTTAGCAGCACAACTGATTTCAACATTGATAAGAATAAGAAATGTTTCTTGTGCATCAAATCAACCTATCAGAATGATTTCTGAAGGATCTGGTGACACTTCAGACTAGAGTAATGACTCAATGTTCAGTTACAGTGGAAAGATTATCAGTGAATAATGACTCAGTTCAGCCATATTAGTCTGTATCTCACAGAATGTCTTCAGAAGACTTGATATGAATAACTTACTTTTTAAAATACATTCATTCTGCTTGTGTTTCCTTTTTTAAGCATAAAAGCTTTTGTCTCAATTCGCGAGTATTAAAATAATAGAGCATAGAAAGTAGAAGAGAAGTAAACAAATGTAAAGGTCTGATGTGAAGAATGCAAATACGATGTAATGACGCACTGAATATGCTAATTAGCGCACGCAGTCATTTAACGACATTTAGCGACTTTTGAACAGGCTTTAGGTACATTCCTTTGAAAATAGTTTGCAACTGTGCGTACATTTAGAGACTACAATATTTTCCTCATAGTAATGTTAACCAGGCAATATCACCGAAGAGCTTGAGGACATTAGCAAGATCAGCTAATGTCAGCCATGTTCTGTCATTGTACAATTTGCATTAAGTTCTCATAGAGATTGGAAGGCAGTGTAACAGCTACGATTAATTAGCTTTCTTTGCTTGTCCGTGTTAATTCCTACAGACACTCATGACTGAAGTTTTCATTTTACACAGCAGGGGGAGTTATTATATCTTCAGAAACACTACAGCTAGATTTCACCAAGCACACGGTACGTCTATTTGACTCAAATATCATTTTCAAACGCTCAATTAGACAAATTCAAATCAGCTAAACACTTAGTTAGCACATAATTAAATTGAAATGCTAATCCATTTAATATCTCTGTAACTTGTGTTTCAGGCATATAAAAACATTAAAATTGTTTTAAATTATTGTTATTTCTAAGTAGCCTAATTTATTGTTTTTTATTTAAATGTATTTAAACAGATTTTTAGTTAAATTGTTATTTATAGGTTTTATAATGGATTTTCACTGTCCATGATATTTGAAATCAACAGTTTATTCAGTTTATAATCTGAAATTGTCATTTCAGGCTATCAGATTTGACTGAAGGACGTGTGTAGAAATAATCTTATAATATATATTTAACAGAGAACCATATCAAAGATAAGCTTTGCTGATGCTATTTTCATTGTACTCCACTATTATATGTTCTTTTGGCAGCACAGATCATTTTCTTCACATGCAGTGAGTTAATTACAGCACTGCTCTCCCTTCCTGACCTCTATAATGGACCACACTTCAAAGCCCTCCAACACTTACTTTTGTTGATTCAGATGTTCTTTACTTATATCTCATAGGAAATTAAGCTCTAATAGCTGGCATTGTTAACACAGTTAACAGAAGAGTTTTAAGCCAACTTAAATTCCAAATGAATAAGCCCTCAAAGGAGGGGATCGGGCAAAACCTCTGGATGAGTTGTGTCGGCTCACATTGGCCAGCGCGGTGTCTCAATTACAAATGGGCTAACTGAGGTTGCCATTTCAAACATTTATATATCTCTAGTGCTTCTGTTATGGCTCTAAAGGGAGAAATAAACCCCTTTTAACTGATAATATACTTCAAATATATTGGAGATACTTGACTTATCCGCCACTGTTAAGTACAATGTGTCTTTTGGAAGGAAAGTGGTAAATTATACCACTCAAAAAAGTTTGCTATTATCAAGCTGAATTCATGTTTTTGTTCTTATAAAGCAAAAGAATTATGACTTCTGTTGTTAATCTCTGGATAAAAGCATAGCCTGGATTAATTTTACGACTTTGTTATGTGACTGTCTTTCTTACTGTAGTTAAAAACATATCATTTAATTTGAGACACACCTATCATTTGCTTGGAGTGAAGATCCAATGATCCTAAAAACAATAGCAAAATTAAATCTTTTAAAACATTAGGCACTTTAATTGGATCAGATGTCTGCTTTTGATATTAATGGGCAATGCAGGAAAATGAGTAACAATTCCCAGCTGTCCGCCTCCCACCTGCCAACACACACATATGCAAACACACTTTCATATGGATACAAGGATATAAAACAGATATATGATGCACATACAGGCAGTGTTGGGGGTAATGCATTGCAAGTAACTTGAGTTACGTAATCAGAATAGTTAGTAATTAGTAGTAAGTAACTAGTAAAGTAACGGATTACTTTTTCAATTTACAACAACATATCTAAGTTACTTTTTCATATGAGTAACGCAGGTTACTTTTTCACATTTATTGACTGACAGCTCTCCTGTCCCCATGTTGAGAGAAAGTGCAGACTAGCATTGTGTGTAAATATGATGGATATTGTAGTTTTATACTTAATGTTAACATGCATTTACTCATCACACTTGCACGAAAACATTCAGTATGTAGTAAATGAATAAAAACAGTGAAGTGCAATCTCAGAATTTTACACAAACCTGTAATAATTAAATATATTAAATTACACAAATATACTTTATGTATTTAATTTCACTTTATTAACCAATGTCTTTGTTGCTGACATTCAGTGATCTAATTCAACCATAATAATGAGCAAATATGACTTTAGATTAGATTTAGAAATATGAATGTTGAACTTTCTTCTCATGTATCCTATTCTTCTTTAATCCAGAATTGCAGCACAGCTGAAAGGTTTGTTTGAGCTGCGCCCTCTACTGTACAGGTGTAAATATGCATTTCCTTCAGTCTGAAGCCCTGGATATACTTCGTTTTTTTACGCGTACGTTAGTGTACGCCCACAGTCGAACGCACAGCCTTGAAAAGTATACTTCATTTGACTTGCACGCATACACAGGCATTCGACGAATGCGCAGTCTTGAGCAATCTCTCTTCACGAGTTAAGGCGCGGTCACTTTTCGTCCCATTGACTTCCATTCATACGCATACGAATGCGTTTCACATTTCGCTGCATTTCAAAGTTCATGTTTGGTGAACTCTGATCTGCGAATTCGCATCACATGAAGACGTGCGACCAGTAAAAGATCGATTCGTCAAAGCATGACCTCTTTGCTGAATTAAAAGAATAATATTTTAGCTGTAAAGTCGAGTAGGTTGTATATTTTTTTAATGTATTCCTTTTTTGGCTTTACAAGTATGCGCGGTTACAAAAATCCTGCGGTGCGCGTACAGTACAATCATACTCTTCTGATGGCGAAATGAGTTCTGTACGCTGACCCTCACATATGCGTAAAAAGTGAACTATACTTTGGGCTTGAGGCTTATTTATTTCACTTTTGGTGTGAAAGGGCCTTAACATTTGCCAAAAATATAACTTTTTTTCGTTGTTATTAAAAAACAAACAAGCAAGCACAGCCCAGGTGAGAAAAAGTAATGCAAAAGTAATGTAACACATTACTTTTTATGAAAAAGCATTACTTTTAACTTTCCCCAACACTGCTTACAGGTATTATGCCATTAAAGTGCTTTTATGAGACAACACTAAAGGCAGTACTATGAGACAATACCACTTTATTTAAAGGGTCACAGAATCTTTTGAAATGTTAACATTGTTGAAACACACAAAACTTTAAATATTGAGGTGAAAGTGTATTTTCATTTTTATTTTATTTGTATTTGTTTTCACAGCATCAAGAAAAGTGGTTAGAAAAACGTATCCTGGCTTGTTGAAGATGAACAGCGACTCCATCTGCAAAGCAGTCGAATCCACTGAGACGTGTTTTAGAGGTATATCTAGAACATAAGGAAGGGAAATAAAGGGGAAAAAATGCCGTCAGATGCTCACTCAGAATAATCCAGTCTTAAAGCCAAGCCAGCCATGACTAACTAGGAAATGACGTTATAGTTCACACAGTGCACACCTGCTTCCCTCACTGTATCTTTTCAAATATCTATTCTGTGGAAGTTAGTTGTGTCTCCCAAGTGATAGAATAACAGTTTTGTCACTGGTTGAAAATGTAGTAAATATCTGCAACAGATTTATAGTGTCTATTTTTGATTCTACCTCTGCTGATAAAGGAAGGGGGTTGGCTTTGGACTTTGCTAGGCTCCTTGTTATTTGTCCAGCACATCAGGTTGGATTTTCCCATTGCGTTTCTGGTCGTTTAGAATTGGATTGGGGTAGGGCAGTCTCAAATGAAGGATAATCTCTTAGAGGTCCTTTGCAGTGGGGGGTGAGGCCCGAGAGCGACCATTCACTTTTCTTTTTTTTTTACACAGTTGCAGCTGTCTCAAAGCACTTTGATACAAAAAAGCTGAATGTTTTGCGGGCAGATCCTTGGGCTGGTTGCGGAATTCTTACCTCCCACTGTTAGGGCCCTTTCTAACCCCGAAGGGGCCCCTGCCGTAACTGCCAGTTACCCCAAGTCGGGGCCATTTACAAATTGAGCCTGACAAAAACGGTGAGGCGAAAACTGGTGCGTTTCGGAAATTAAACAGCGGCATGTCTAACTTTTTGACCATTGTGGTGTGAGATGTTGTACGTGGTTGCTGAGTTGTTGTGGGTCACAAATCTACTCATTTGCAAGTCACATCACTCAATATGCACCTGCAGTGCTGAATGCCGTCCAGGGCTATTATTCACTGTACAAAACAGTAAAGATACTCTGACCACATATTTAAAATGTGGCAGGAGAACACTGACAAGTTTCAACTCTCAGCTGAAAGTGTGAATATTTTTGTAAAAAATATGGCACATTAATGTTCAAACTAGTTCAAAGTGCTTATACAATGGCACTTCCTGATTCTGAATAGAATGAGATCGCTATATAAGCTTTTCTTTATCCTTTTAGATTCTTTACATGAGAGGAAATAGGACAGAATTGCCTTTTGAAAGGCTTAGAAAAGAATTAACACATTACATCGTTATGTGCAGTTTATTCACAAACATAATCAGAAACATGATTCATTTTAAATCATTAATAATATCTGGGTCTTTTTGTCAAGATTTTTCCCGAATGACAAGATAAAGAAGTCTCCAATTAAAGTCGTTATTATGATAAGGGGAACCACTGCGGCTTTCCCTAACTGCATGTCTTCACATGACTGAAGCATAGCCCAATACTAAAGTAACTACACAATTCATATATAGAAGAAAAAAAAATCAAGTTGACTTGCATTATGAATTCACTTGATGATAAAACTCAGACCGAGAAAGAGTGACAAGAACAAAATACTTTATTAGTATGTGAACTCTAATAGGATGCACTGCAAGGAAAAAGCATGGGAATAAGGCAAACTTCCACACAGGGGAAATTGCGGCACATCGTAGACATTTTAATAATTTGAAATAGTTACTGTACATTTACTGGAGTCGCAGTCATCTCTCTCCAACTGTTTCACAACTGAACACTATTTTAAGGAAATTCAGGAAAATGTGTTTGGTAACAGACTGCATCTCAGGTATTATAAATGCACAGAAATAAATTATAGATACTGAATTAGTCTGTGTTACATTACATTTTACCTAGAGGCTGAATTGTGTTCATAGGCCTTCAGGTTTTTTGTGTAGAAAGAGAGAATTCCTTCTAAATATTAATGCTTTATATCCACAAGAAAATTGTACTTGTTAACAGCTATTAATCACTAGTTAACTAGTTTACTCATGTTTATTGAAATGAGATTTTACTGGTACTTTATTGCAGTTAAAATTAATGATGCAGTAAGTTCAGAAACTCTTAGTAAGGAAAAGCTCTTTGTGTTGATGAGAGTAACTCCTTTTTTGGCAGGTAAGCCTAGATTAAAAGCATAATCTACAAGATAATTATTACTGATTAATTATTATTTTTGTATGAAAAGTAATCTTATTGCTATTTTATTTTAATATAAAAACACAAATTGCACAATTTGGCAGATGTACTAAATATTTATTTATTTTTAATTAATTAATTAATTTATATTTATCTACTCTCTCTCTCTCTCTCTCTCTATATATATGTGTGTGTGTGTGTGTGTGTGTGTGTGTGTGTATATATATATATTAAACTTTTACATACATGAAATTTGATATTTCAAGGCATATTGTAAAATTCATCATTTTAAGATGCAGGTAGAAATATTATTTAAATATTATTTGTAGTCATTTTATTGTATCAAAATGAATCTTACAGCTATTTTATTTTAATATAAAAACACAAATTACCCAGTTTGGTAGCTGTCCTAAATATTTATTTGTTTTAACATTTTTAATTATTTTATTTACATATATTTACATACACAAATTTTGATATTTCAAGGCTTATTGTAAAATTCAGCATTTTAATATGCAGGTACAAACAGGATTGGCATTAATATTGTTATTATTATTTTTAAATAAATCAATTTTAATTAAATAAATGTTCTAAGAAAAAACTCAAAACAGATCCACCTGACTATCTGCCTTTTTTTCCCCAGCACTATACCCCCAACCAACTTGGAATTTTGTCATTGGTCCATCCTTTTTTTTCAGTATTTACACATCCCTCACTTGTCTTTTCCTACATGTGCAGCGTTTCAGCCCTGCTTCACATGTCAGGCAGATGTGCTGTCTCTTGCATTACAATACAGAAGTAGGTGTAGATGTCAATGGCACTGGGGGAGAAAGTGAGAGTAGATGCATGCATGCAGGGGCTGGGCTGGACCTGGGTGAAGTTTTCTTTCCTAATGGCTGGGCTAGGGGCTGGGTTTGTGATGTCAGGCTGGAGGAAACAGATAAAACGTTTAGCGCGTTAGTTTGATCTGATGTGGAGATGTGGAGAGCGCGTGCAGCGGGACTGAGCCTAGGAATATAGACACACACACGGAGCGCAAGAGGAGTCTCCGCACCATCTCAAGGTGATCCAAAGAGTCGTTTTCACTTGGAACAGCATGGCAAAAAGACAAATCTCCTTTCAGTACCTTCACATTATTGGATATTGATCCATATTTTGTGAAAATAAAATCTTTTTAAGCGGACTTTCACAGCTCCCTGAAACACTCCACTGTTAGAATAAAACCTCGACAGACTTTTTATTTTAAAATTTTGGCGGTTTGTTCGCAGGACGAAGCGTGACCGCGAGCATTTGGACGCGACCCATTGCGCGCCGGTGAAAGGTGGCAACCTCACATAACATTTATCCAGCGTCACATCTCTCCAAACAACCTTACACTGTACAGACAGCAAGCTATGTAAGTCTGCAATCAAACGCGATACTATCGCTTTAATTCGACCACAATGAGGATACATTATTGCGCGCGTAATTGAACTATAAGTGAATGACAATTAGACTCAGAGCGCGCTACAGAGACAGCTTTGAGGAGAGACACGAGATGTTGTGTTTGGAGCTAAGCACTTAAAGTAGACTGTTTGCTGTCAGTTAGGATACTCATCCAGTTGCATAAATGGTAAATTAGTTGAGGAACAGACTATCCACCTTGATGCACTGACAATTTCGACTTCCATTGTCAGTACAATTTCTTTTTAAACAGTAAAAAAAGATACACTATTGTAACTTAAAGACAGTATATGCTATCATTGATAAAGAAAAGGCACCAACACAATTTAAGCGAAGCAACCATTAGTTTCCTTCCCAAGTGCAATTCAAAACAAACAAACAAATGTCCACGCTTTAAAAGCTACACCTTCTCCTCAATAAAATGATGATTTTTAGACTATTAGCTGTTATTCTTGCAGTATTTCACGCTTGGCCGCTGAACAGCGCTCAGCCAGATCATAACCAGAAGTATAAACGGACACTGGCACAGAAAGCGGACCGAGCGCTGGATGGTGAGCAGTGCGGCTCAGTCAGCCGAAAGCGGCCGCCGCGCTCCACGGCGCAGCAGTACCCCCTAGTGGGCATAACTGGAAAGTACGCTCGCTTGATAGACTTGCACTTAAGGAAAACTAAAACATTGAGGTCGTGTTCAGGTGAGTGCAGCTCTAGTGACACAAATGCGGTTAAATTAACTAACTGGAATAATAATAAGAAGGAAAAATATGAAGAAGAGACTTTCATATGGAAGAAAGAAGGCAAACAGTCAATGGGGGTCACTGCTCCTGGATCTACTAAATCACACAAACCCCTTAAATCCATATCAAAAGGACACCCTTTACAGACAGATAAGGGTGGTGATTTGATAGACAACTTGTCTTCATCAAGAAGGGTTGCACGGAGCCTTCCAGATTTCAACAAAGAAAAAGACGTCCCAGACACCAATATCCACCACATCAACTACTCAACAGATAGTGATGAGTACTCCGGGGAGCAAGAGGGGCTGCAGAGCACTGCTGGGGAGCTATGGAGGGCCGATGGACGCGATGTGCCCGCAAAGTGGATGACAACTGTGTATTTCAGCGGTCAGGCGGAGCAACTAAAGGTCAACCCTGCATTTGGCATAGAACTTCCTCGTTCCAGGTTCACGTTAGAGCTGTGGGTCAAGCCGGAAGGGGGTCAGAATAATCCTGCCATTATCGCAGGTGGGTGTTCATTCATACATCATTCTCATATTCTAAAATCACTCTTTTCATGTTGGAAGCTGAGATGCAGCTTTTCTTTTTTTTTTTTTTTGGTTNTTCTCAAAATTGGTTTTCTAGGAATTGGAATTGTCATAGGCTATTACTTAAAGCAGCAGTTATTACTTGAAGGATACATAATTCACAATTAGCAAATGTCTAATCAGAATAAATACTGCTGTAAGGCATAGAGCCATGCAGACCAAAATGATTATGGGAAGTCAGATTCATTCCTCGAACTCGCCTCAGTTCATCAAGTGCATCAAATGTGTGCAGTGGAATCTGTGTTGTGTCACACTTTGACACGTTGTTGTTTCATTTAAGAGGCCTTTGTTTGAGGATATCAGCTGACAAGCAGATGAAAGGAGAATGGGGAAATCAGCTGCTTACGAGGTGCAAACGATGAGTAGTGCTGCTAAGGGCGGAGGGTTAGAGGAACAAGTGGCCACCACCTGCTCAGTCTCAGTGTGTCCTGTCTGCTGTATTTAATCACTTGTTTAGTGCATATGGCCCATTGCGTTTCCAAGATTTGATTCATTAGCAGAATGTTCTGGACACCGTACTCCTCACATTGACAGCTACCTCCCATCCAGCTCAATATATTTAAAACATTTAATTTGCAGCAGAAGTAGGTGGTTTTTCACATGCAAAGCTGAAATGCGATTTATTTTATGTAAAATAAGGAAAATATATAATTTATTTATATTTATTTTGTATTTGTTATTGCAAACCCATCACTAAAATGATTTAATTTCTATAGAGGACCTTATTGTAGGGCTTACGGCAGCATTCCAGGTTTTCGCTAGGTTTATGATGTACGGCTTTGACTGAGTTGACTTTCGATGCACATATGATGATTACAAAAACAAAATAAGGTGTGGAACATCACAGAAGGTGCCGGATCCCTCAAAGGAGCTTTCATAATCAGGTAAATGTGCATTTTTGAATGGCTGCTGAGGAGGGTCAATGTGGAAATGATTATATCTGGAAGTGCTTCTGAGACTAGTTCCCAGTAAGGAGAACAAAGCCCAGAGTTCTCTGGTTGTAACCTGCATGAGGCTTTTCCTCTACCATGGATGCCAAAATACATGCTTTTAGGCGAAAGGGGGTGCAGATATTATTCATCTGTTTCTAACACTGATGAGTCATCCGTCAGTCCTCAAAGAGTGCATTAGATATTCCATTTTAAAATTATCCACCACTTGGATAAAATCAGTTTTCCCCAATGACGTGAAATCTTACAAACCTCTTAAATAAATGAGGGTTTGTACCATCTTGCTATTGTTAAGATTGTATTATTTCACTTTGACATATTCATCATCACTAAAATCGTGTGAACATTCACTCAAGCTCCTTCTGAGGTCAGTAGCTTTCTTTTAACAATCAGTGGACGAATCTATTGTTATATAGCCAGTTAAAAAAAAAATCACCCACTCTGCCAAATGAGCGTTCAAAGGCTTTACTGGAAGTGGTCTTTTCAGTGCTAACTTTTCTTTCGCTAATAAGTGATGCTATTCAAAAACATTCCCTTTCTCTCAGAAACACTTATCATATCGAAGCCATCACTCATACAACCTTACAAATAAAGTATTTCTTTAGCGCACTTCGTCTCGAGCCAAACTCAGCACTCCGGGCCAGTCTGACGTACTACTACTTTATTTAGTGGGAGACCGACACTATAAAAACAGTAAGATAAGAACCCGAGCTTTAAAAATGTAGTACCATCCAAGTGGATCGTACTCTGGAAAGGTTTATCTTCAAATTCATGACTTCAGGGCTGATACACACAGAAATTAGCAGATGTTGTCACACGCAGGAGCCCCGCATACACATCGGCAGGGTTTTCCAATGAATGAAATTTCAGTGTGGTCTGCGTCCCTCAGGATATTTTGTTTAAAGCTGCCCATCTCTCGTTCTCCCGTTTGCAGGGAATAATGCACCCGAGTGTGTATGTGCTCGCATGTGCGTGTGTTGTTGGGAGGGTGAAGGGGTTCCCTGACCTCTCTCTGTCCTTCGACGGTAACATCTGGCTGCCAGATGTGACTGCTCTGTACGAAAGGCAGCTGGGAATATCAGTGGATTTGTTGAATGGAAATGACTTAAACTCTTAAACTCTTCAGATAATTAAATGACAATTACTCTGTGCTAGATGAAGCTACATTTCTGTTCATTTACTTTTTTTTCTAGGCGTGTTTGACAACTGCTCGTATCCCTTGAGCGAGAAAGGCTGGTCTGTCGGTATTCGAGCGGCAGACCCTACAGGAAGAAAAGATGGCAGGTTTTTCTTCTCCCTTCGCACGGATCGTGCGCTCAAATCCACCACTATCGTCGGACACCAGCGCTACCAGCCCAACAGCTGGACTCATGTGGTGGCCAGTTATGATGGCCACAAGATGGCGCTGTACGTAGACAACGCCAAGGTCGGCGAGAGCAGCGAACAGTCAGGTGACTTGTACAGCCCCTACATCAAGGTCTGTCGGTTGCTTCTGCTCGGCGGACACCAGTCTGATCATGAACACAGTTTCCGCGGGCATTTGGGAGGAGTCACGCTTTGGGGTTATGCGCACACTCACGAAGCACTTTTTAAAGGTCACCGACTCCATGCAGAGAGACAATCTCCCCTCCTGTCCCAGTGGGCAGATTTCTCAGAGGTCGAGAATCAGTGGGCGCCCTACAAAGACCGTCACAACCCAGTCATTGTGGCTCTTCCCATCCCAGAAAGACAGCTTGTGTCTCCATTTCTGCCGCCTCCATGCGGCGTGACTGTGTGTGACAATGCCGACATCGCCCTCAGTTATAACCAGCATTGGCAACTGAGAGCCGAGAAGCGCCTACGTTACCGCATCGTGAACATCTGTAAGGATGACGGCGCTGACCCAACAGTCTCTCTGCAGCAGATCCAGCTCCAACACCAAGCCTTGGAAGATGCCTTCCGTCCTTACAATATCACACTGGAGCTCAGCATTCACAGCGTCTACAACTCTTCCCTCCAACGGCGCTTTGTCCTCAGCAACTGCCACATTGCAAAAGTGGGGAACCGCCAATGTGATCCCGAGTGCGACCATCCTCTCACGGGCCACGATGGGGGCGACTGTTTGCGCATGGGGCCCTGCTACAACTGGAAGCGGAGAGATGGAGTCTGCAACCCAGAGTGCAACAGCATTCACTATGATTACGATGATGGTGATTGCTGTGACCCCGAGGTCACAGATGTCGCAAAGACCTGCTTTGATCCAGAGTCTCCTCAGAGGTAAGCTTATGCTTCAATATGGTTCCACTTTGGCAACTAACTTGAACCCAGGCATAATTTTAGTGGGATGTGCAAAGGGGCTCTTGTTTTGATCCTAACTCAAAGATTGCAAAATCTTTCTAGCAAAAAACCCTCAGGATGATATTTGTCTGACTGCTTGCTTCTATTGAAATCGATGCAGGTTCCATAGTCGACTACCATATCATTACATCAACTGTACATTTATATCCTTAGCAGATGCATTCCTACCAAAACTGCATGCATTAAAGTGCTAGGCCTTAAAGGCCAAGACAAAATAATTGAAAGCATTCCCTATCCCTCGCTGAGGATCTCTACAAACAGTTTTTTTTTGTGTGTGTGTGTGTTGTTGTTTTTTTGAGTTCAAGAAATTGACAAAAGTTATGTGCTTGTTAAATGTTCTCACAGCAGCATCAGGAAAAAGGAAACCATAGTGTCTTATTGTGAAATAGTGTTCACTTTTTTTTGTCCTTCCAAGATTGTCAGAGCATTTTGTATTACTCAACATGCAAAGCATACAAATCGGCCTTCTGGAATAGCTTTAAAAAGCATGCAAAACTTGGATGTAGAATTGAGCCAAAGTATACACTTAATGTGGCTAAACAACAAAACCAGAGGTCTCAGCTCTATTCATTGTGAAAGGCAGGACGGTTTTGCTCCTGTACAGATTGTTTGATGGCTTGTCATAGATTCTTTCATTTTTCTAATGCTACATATATATAAGTAGACACTCACAAAGTTACACTAGTACTAGTCGTACGTAAGATATATGGTGATAAAAGCATCGTTTTAACTTCCTACCTTTTTGCTAGCAATTCAGACTGCACTTATTGCATATATACATGTTCACATAAACGTTTAATCATATTCAGTCTGAATCTTGTAGCAGGATAAAATTGCTTTTATGTCAAAATTCCAGATGCAGTCTGGGAAGTGTTGTTCCAGACTCAGTGTGCAATGAGACCTTGTGTCTCAGCCACCAGCTGTTGTCATTTTATGGTTGCTTGAGAACAAGCTTTCTTCAAGATACGCCTATCTGTTCCTAAAGGGCTCCTATAGAGATTAATAGGGCCCCAATGATACCATTGGAAGGTGGTCTACACTCTTTTGGTAGTTTTGCCCTGGAACACTTTTAAAGTGGACAACAGCAAGTTTATAGCCAAAATCCACATGCAAAGGTTTTTTTCTTCTTCTGTTCAACGTTGGTGGATAATAAATCAGTTGAACGCCATCTCAACGCTGTTTCTACAAGGTTTGACTGCTTATCATGGCCTGTTAGCCTCTGGTGGTAGATGATGTAACTACACATTTTGCAGACAATAATCTTTCAGCCTTTAAAAAGTAGTTGATTAATAGTTATATTAATAATAATAATAATAATAAGCAACATACACTACCATTCAAAAGTTTGGAGTCAATAAGATCTTTTTTATTAATTAATACATTTATTCAGCAAGGACATGTGACACTGGAGACTGGAGTAATGGCTGCTGAAAATTCAGATTGGGCATCACAATAATAAATAGCCTTTTAAATTGTAATAATATTTCACAATATTACTGTTTTTACTGTATTTTTGATTAAATAAATGCAGCCTCGGTGGGCATAAGAGAATTCTAAAAATAACAAAATAAATAAAAAAAATCTTACTGACCCCAAACTTTTGAATTGTAGGTGATTTGTTGCTGATATTATTGTTTTACCATTTCCCAGTTTGTTTTGAAAGGCTCTTAAAAGTGTGAAATGGATATTTCTCACTTTCACACAGATCAGGATAGTCACTAGTGAAGGGCTTGGGACATTGTCATGATGTAATTTCCCTGCGATCCTGTGCCAGCCGAGCAACTGCCATTGAGATCAATGGGAATGCTAAAAGATAACTCTCTTCAGGGAATTTCAGACCTCCTTAATTCTGTCAAGGCCAACAGTTTGTAGTAGTGGTGACCTAGAGTAGCATGCTGTCCTTGGCAATCCATATTCAATAAGCTATCCAAAGGTAACCCAAAGGTTCTTTCACTGGACTTGTTTTTCTCTAAATATGATGTGTCAATAAGTAGAAATGCTAATAGCCAATGGGACCGGATTAACCTTGGGCTCATAGACTAAGAGGTCTTTCTTTACCATGCTTGTGCGTATCTCTTAAGGCAACGGTTCAGAGTTTGCAGAGAATTAATGCAGGGATGACATTTTGATGGCAATTGTATAGCGTGCTTTTTATGTGGAGGTCTGGGATTTTAATGTTTTGCTGTGTGAGTTATAGCCCAGGTATCTGCTGTTGGGCAGTGAATCTCGAGGACCTGCCAATGGCTGTCACTACTCAAATTTGTTGTTGAAGCAGAGAGAAACAGCACAGGGGAACCACCAGGTGCTTTTTTGGCAAGCTCCAGAAATGGAACAAGAAGAAAGCAAAGACATTTTAGTCCAGACATTTAAGCCAGTAGAACTGAACTACCTGATATCTCTTCTCTTTAGTAATTAACTTTGATAGATGCTTAGCAATTTTAGCGATTTATGATGTATTTATTTCTTTATTCATTCTGCTGCAAGATATGTGGATCGGTGGTTTTGAAACTACCAGTTTCAACAATTTTTTTTTTTTAGTTTTTTTCCTTTTATTCAAAAGGATTGTTTCCACCTGAAAGGTCAAGTGTGTAGTTTTTTTTTGTTTTTGTTTTTTTGTCATAAAAATACTTTATTCTATCCCAGTTTCGTGCACAGGGAAAACCACTTTGTGTTAACACCTGGGGGGTATTCCAGAAAGTAAGGTTAACTTACTGTCACATAAACTTTGAATTCTCTGTTGATTAACCCAAACCTTGCTTACTTGATGTATGCTGGTTCCAAAAACGCGTCCAGGAGTAAGTTCAGCCAACCCAGAGTATGTTCCCAGTTAACACACCAGACATTCTCAACAGAGCAACGAATCGATGATTCACCATGTAAACAGACGCTAAGAAAAAGCACGCCATTCTACAAGATTATAGGGATATGAGAGGGTCTGTATCTCTTACCATTGCAGAAAGCGTAACGGCTAACTTAATCACGTGCGGCACCTCTCAGCCTATTGTGTAATGGCCTCTGGTCTCCTTCTCTGCGTACCGCCACAGCCGGAGCGTTAGCATTAGCCGTTATTTAATAAGATATCACATATGTATTTTATTATAGAAATTATGGCATAGAAAAATGTAATATATTATATATATATATTATAGCATAAGAAAAATATAGCATAAAAAAAGCAGATCCATGTGTGAGATGATAATAAATACCGCTTAAGCAAACTAACATAACCTGCTTCGGAGCAGGTTATGTTCAGAGAGTAAGTTGCTATGGCTACTTACATACCCTGAAAGTTACCTCAGTTTTTGGAACCGAAAGTTGAGGTTATCCACTTACTTATTCTTAAACATACCCAGGTTCTGTATGTCACATAACCTGCTTACTGGAATATCCCCCAGGAAACACTCAGAAATTGTAAACACCTGCTTTTAAAATTTGATAAAGTAAAAATATATACAGTAAGTAAAATTATACAGTGTAAAATGATTATACAAGTACAATTATGTATGTATAGTATTATTCCAAAGTTTGGGGTCAGTGAGGTTAAATAAATAAATACATTTATTCTGCAAGGACACATTCAATTCATTAAAAGTGACAATAAAGGCTTTTATTGTTACAATGTTACAATATAATGTTACCTCACTAGGTTTAGACCTTGTAATGTCTCAACAAAGTCAATGAGTGAAGGTTAAAGGATTAGTCCACTTTTAAATAAACTTTTCCTGATAATTTACTCACTCCCATGTCATCCAAGATGTCCATGTCTTTCTTTCTTCAGTCGAAAAGAAATTCAAGTTTTTGATGAAAACATTCCAGGATGTTTTCCATATAGTAGACTTCAATGGGCACCAAACAGTTGAAGGTCAAAATTAGTTTCACTGCAGCTTCAAATTGTTCTACACGATCCCAGACGAGAAATAATGGTCTTATCTAGAGAAACAATCACTCATTTTCTAAAAAAAATAAATAAAATTGTATACATTTTAACCAGAAATGCTCATCTTGAACTAGCACTCCTCTTCTTCTTCTTCTCTATTAGAATTCCAGCAGTGTAGACACTGCTAAGCGTATTACTGCCCTCCACAGGTCAAAGTTTGAACTCATTGTTATATACTATTGAACTAGCACAGTGTTTCCACCTGATTAGGGTTATCAGCTCATTAGTAGTGACTCAAAGATCTAAAATGGGTGTGTCAGACAAAGGAGACATGCAAAATGTGCAGTGTTGGTGGGCCTCCAGGAATGTGGTTGGGAACCACTGAACTAGCATATTGCATATAAAAATAAGTTCAAAACTTTGACCTGTGGAGGGCAGTAATACGCTTAGCAGTGTCTACACTGCTGGAATTCAAATAGAGAAGAAGAAGAGAGTTAATTCAAGATGAGCATTTCTGGTTAAAATGTATAAAATTAATTTTTTTTTTTAGAACATGAGTGATGGTTTCTCTAGATAAGACCCTTATTTCTCGTCTGGGATCGTGTAGAACAATTTGAAGCTGCAGTGAAACTAATTTTGACCTTCAACTGTTTGGTGCCCATTGAAGTCCACTATATGGAAAAACATCCTGGAATGTTTTCATTAAAAACTTGAATTTCTTTTCGACTGAAGAAAGAAAGACATGGACATCTTGGATGACATGGGGGTGAGTAAATTATCAGGAAAAGTTTATTTAAAAGTGGACTAATCCTTTAAGAGGGCAAATATTGAGTTTGTTTTCAATTTTCATTTTTGTGGCAGAACTTCAGTCTCAGAATTACACCCTGTGCCAGTCAATCTGTGGTGCCGAGTGCCGACCAACCCGAGTCTCCCTGACACATGTGATTGCTCTGATTAGATTAGAGGACTGTGCTGACATTTTCATTTGCTGTTGTTTTTTTCATATTGTGTTTGTTCCCTGAATAAGCATTTTTGTGGCATCAGTTGGTTTGTGGTTAGTATTAGATTCCCCTGTGTGAAAGCCTAGGGAGAAACGGACAACACGTTTTTTGGGGGGGATTTTTGGAATAATGGATAATTGATTTGATTGATCTGTATAGAAATATGTTTTTTCTTAAACATATTCAAAAGCTGGATTGGTAAATGTCTGCACTCGCAGCTTACAGTTATTAGTTATCCACTAATGTCTGGGTACTATGAAGGAAGTGTTTATTTAAGGCTTGAGTCTGAGTGTTGTTTGGGGAAAAAAAACTACTGATTATTGAATCCAGCCGAAATATTATTTGATTTGGCCTCTTACACTGTAAAATTTGTTGCTTAAAAGTACAAAATTGTGTAACTTAGATGCATTGATTTGATTTAAAATGTTTGATAATGTATTATTTGTTGAGAAATTACACACTTAACTTGACTCATTTAGTTAAGTGACTTTGGATAACTGCAATGAATTCTAGGTGCATTTTGTGTCCTGTTTTACCCAATTCATCGTCTTTTCATGAGGAATGTTAATTCAACACATCAAGTCAATACATCTATGTTACAAACTTTTGTACTTTGAATAGGGTCATTCCATGTCAAATCAACCAAATTTCGAAAATTTCCCCAGCTCAAATTTTTGATTTGTTAATATTTTTTCTGTTGAAAGACAAACGGACAGTGTAAAAAGTGTAAAATGACAATTTTCACCTGAGATTTAGAGCCAAATTAGAGGGGTGTAAAAATGACTTTAGAAAGATGGCAGCATCATTATTTTATTTTTACACAGAGATTAGTAGGTCTATTAGTAAAATCTGTTGACTTTAGCAATCTTTGTTTCATTATATGCCAACAGTGACCGTTCTAAAATGACCGTTATTGCTTTCCAGTGAATAAACAAGATAAAATTTATTGAAGATAAATTGCTAATAAAGTAATAATAAACATAACATAACTTGTTTTCAGAAAATATATATCAAATTAAACTGATTTGTTTTACCCCTTTGGCAACTATTATATTTAACTATATTTTATTTAATAAAATATAGTTATATACGGGGCAGTCGTGGCCTAATGGATAGAGAGTCGGACTTGTAACCCAAAGGTCATGGGTTCGAGTCTCAGGTCCGGCAGGGATTGTTGGTGAGGGGAGTGAATGTCCAGCGCTTTCCCCACCCTCAATACCACGACTGAGGTGAGACCCTTGAGCAAGGCACCGTACCCCCAACTGCTCCCCGGGCGCCGCAGCAATGGCTGCCCACTGCTCCGGGTGTGTGTTCACGGTGTGTGTGTTCACTGCTGTGTGTGTGCACTTGGATGGGTTAAATGCAGAGCACAAATTCCGAGTATGGGTCACCATACTTGGCCACATGTCACATGTCACTTCACTTTAAGCATAAATTTAACAATTTTATGACTCATTTTAAGTATATGATTAAAAAGGAAAGACAAAATACTGATTAAGAACATTATTTTTCTGCAGAGCTAAGTGATTGTGACTAAGAAAAAAAAACGTAAATTTAAATCACCTATCATAATGTGCAACCTTCACTTTTGCTAAACGTGTTTTATTGCCAGTATTCTGTGTCTGATTGACTTTACTTGTCTATCAACAATAATTCACTATACAAAAAATTATGTTCCAAAACACTTATTTACCAGAACACATCTGGAAAAGAACATTGTTCACCTTTAAGTCATGTGAATATAAATTGTTAAATCATTTGAAATATTTTACTGAATTAGCCATATAGGAGAGATTTAGGGAACTTGAGCACTCAAAAAGATTGGCTCAGCCTTTGCTTGTTTAATAAAAAAAACGACGTCAAAAGTACGATGCTTGGTTTATTCTCGCATGGAACGGGTCCAAGAAACAGTAGGTGGTTCAGCTAATGGGCTCGACCCCTTCGGCATGATCCAAAGGGCGTTAAGAACCGGACCTCTTCAAACCAACAGGCCAATGATATGAGGTGCAAAGGCTTAAGCGGCTATGAAAGCAAACGAGAAAAATTACACATGACATATTCCAAAGTAAAAATAAGTTAACAACACACATCAAAGCACCTCTGTGGCTAGATGGGAGTGGAATAAAAAAAGTGGGTAGTCGTTTCATGCGCCATAACCATTTCGAACAATTATAATCTGTAATCATTGTGACATAAAGTGATTTTTTTTTTATGACTGTTGTTATTAAAACTGCTAATAAAAGTCAAGAGGTGCATTTAAACACTGCATATGACATTGTACCACAGTAAATTTTATGTTAGTTTTCTTACAAATTCCAGTTGCTTACTTCTGATGGCATCTACCATCGTCTAAGTGTCATTTTAAACCGTTAATTTAGTAAAATTTGAAATAGTCAATCCCTTTTAAATCTTGATTTGACAGTCTTAATCTATCAAAGAAAAAGTGAATAACCTTGATATTTGAATAACTTTGATCAATGATTCAAACAGAATTTAATTCTGCTGTAATACAGCTCTAAAAAAGACAATAGTATCATTATTCAGCAGGAGTCAGTTCACTGTTGATTTAGTTCAGTTCAATAACTGTGTATCAATCATCAATTATGAAATGAGTTCACTTCAGCTTGAGCAGCTCTGCAGAAAATGGTTGTCAACTTCCTGCTCAATTCAGATCATGTTTGGCTCTCATCCAATCGTGTCAGTGCAGTCAAATCAATAATATTACTGAATATTAAGTGCCCCCAGCTAAGCAAGCCAAAGGTGATAGTGGCAAGCAGGGCTTGACATTAAAAGGGGGGGTGTAATGCTATTTCATGCGTTCTGACTTATTTACACTGTTAAAGAGTTGCATTCTCTCTACTTCTCTCTGATAAGCTGCACACACACATAACCCAGAGCAAGAGCAAGAGCACGCCCATAAACGCGTTTCATTTGGGATACAGAAGCCGAGAGATTTTTCAACAATGGCTGTGTCCCAATTCAGGGGCTGCACCCTTTGAAGGCTGCATACATCATCGGTCTCATTTAAGAAAAATAACCGTTAGTTTGCAACGTAAGAAAGAAATTACAGTATTTTACACCTCACAATGAATATCAGTCAATTTTATTACGGTTACTTTTCTTAAATATGACATCCTTGATGAAGTATTCAGCCTTTAAAATGCGACCTCTGGAGGACGCAGCCTCCGAAATGAGATGCAGCAGGACTGCATCAAGGAGTGTGTTTTTGGTTGTGAGGGAAAGAATACCTTTTTCAGCTTCCCAAAGAACCCAGCGTTAAGGGAACAGTGGATGAAGTTTGTTTTTCCGGGGCAGCAACGGAGTTGTGCACGTATGTTTGTTTGTTCTCTGGAATTCGGTGATGAATACTTTGTAAACAAGTCCCAGTTCGGCGCTAGATTTGCAGATCGGGGGTGGTGAGTAAAGCTGCGTTAGATGTCTGTGTTTTGTTGTCAATCGGTGCGCAAGTGCATATAATGTAAACAACACAAACGTTTTTGTTCCCTTTTCATTTATAATGATGTCGCAGCTAGCATGTGATCTCTACGCAGAAGCTGCGTCCGCTCGTGATTTTTTTGCTCCGCCCACAGCACTGACGGCAGACACGCCTCCAGGATCTCAGCTTTTTTCGGAAAGACTCGGTTTAGCGTATCTATATTTTATAAATATGACAAAACTAAAGACTTTACGGAGATATGAAGGATGTATTGTTACTCTATATGTACTCAAGATTAACATGAGATTGGCAGAAACTGTGTGTGAT
>RJVU01044706.1:879349-889775 GCA_003731715.1 Anabarilius grahami
CTTTGTTGCTTAGCAGCCACTGTGGCTAGTGGTTTTCCAAAGTTACTAGCCACTCAGCATTTTCACTGACCATAATTTTGGTTTGTGTGTCAACTCGCTGTCGGGAGAGATGAGAGCTAGAAAGCGCTACTTGTATCGTGTATCTGTTCTGCGGAAAATTAGTATTGGAAGCTTTATTTTTCAGTATCGATATGTATCGAACAATTTATATTTTTGACAACACTACATTGCACACAGTTTATTATTTCAGATGCTTTTTTTAAAAGACTACAATTGAAAAATGTATAGCCTATATTATATATAAAATTCAGCCCGCCAAAGTGGCTAGTATGAGTGACCGCGTTTGGTTGGGTTGGCCAGTGTTAATGTGAAGCCCTGGTGTCAAGGAATCCAAACTCAGAAGACTGAAATGGAGAAAAAAGGGAAAAAAAAAGAAAAGAAAGAAAAACGGGAGAAACCAGGCTTAGTCGGTGACCATTTCTCTCATTTGACCAATGGCTTTCATGCTGTTTATTCATGTTTATGGCACTTCCCTTAATAATAACTTATATTCTATGCAAAGTGCTTGACTGTGTGTCAATATCTCTGCTGCAGGGCTTATCTGAGCATAAAGGAACTGAAGGAGCTGCTTCATCTGAGCAGTTCAGACATTCTCAACGTTTTCTTTGCTAATAATTCAGCACGCGAGGAGCTTGCTGGGGTCGCCACCTGGCCATGGGCAAAAGAAGCTCTTACTCATCAAGGTAAGTTGTAACTCAAATGTACCCCAAGAGCTCATGAACATGACAAAGTGAAGAACCAGCTGAAAAGTCCATTTTTATTAGAAATGAGGAGATGTGAACATGAAGATTTAATGATGAAAACATGGCTTAACTATAAGCATAGACTTGATTCACAGATACTATTTCTTTCTAAAAAGGAACATAGTTGTGATGATACTGCCTTTTCTAGTATTTTTGACAGAAAAGTGAGATTTGAGATCGGCCTGTAATTGACTAATTCTCTAGGATCAAGTTGTGGTTTTTTAATAAGAGGTTTAATAATAGCCAGCTTAAAAGTTTTTGGTACGTATCCTAGTGATAAAGACGAATTAATGATATTAAGAAGAGGATCTATGACCTCTGGAAGCATCTCTTTCAATAGCTTAGTCGGTATAGGGTCTAACATACATGTTGTTGTTTTTCATGATTTAACAAGTTTAGACAATTCTTCCTCTCCTAAAGCAGTAAATGAATTGAATTTTTCCTCTGATGCGATACTGTAGTAGACGGTTGCATGGTTATAATTTTCTCTCTAATATTGTCAATCTTGCAAGTAAAGAAGTTCATAAAGTCATTACTGCTGTGCTATAAACATGATGTGATTTGACTAGACTAGACTTGAGTGCAGAACTCGCCCAAGGTTTGGCTGGTTAGCATGGATCAGTTAGCACCTGCTGGTAGATGTCCCAACTACACCATCTGGTTTTAAAAAAGCATCTTTTTCTATAGGTGGCCTTTCAAAAGGCAAGTAACATATAAATCACAAATATTTTACCACATTATATCAGATGTTTTATTGCTTGTTTTTTGAAATGCTCTTAAAAGGGTGAAATGGATTTATATTTTCCCACACATTTGGCATCATAGCTCAATATAGTCGCTAGTGAAGAGGTTGGTAGTATGAGTGATTTTAGAAGAGATAATAAATAGACAAGATAACTTTAAAATAAAAGACAAATTAATATTTCAAAATAAAGACCAGGGACTTAACACAAAGACCGTTTCGTTAGATCTGCCTCTTGGCCTCCATTCCCAACTTGGTTCATTCTACCATGGACAATGTCAAGTAGTCGCTAAATTCCCCACTGCACATGTGTTTTTTGTACCTAATGCCATACATCTTCTTGTTCATGACTAACTTTTTTTCTATCGCCTTAAATCTTTTCTTTAAAGAAACAAATTCTTGTCTCTTCCTCCTTTTTGTCTGTGTTTTCCTTTACGAGATTAATGGGCCGTAATCTCAAGCATAAAAGAAAACACTTGCAGCACGCATAGATTTCCCTGTAGATTGCCCCTTAATCATTAAGGCTGTCCACCGGGAGAGAAGAAAAGGAACTCAACAACAACCAAACAAAAACAAAAGGAGGGTATTACCCTGTTGCCATCTCCATCCAACTGCCAGCTGATTTTATAGTACCCGTCGTTGTTGTGTTTTAGAGCTCATTAAAATGATCTCGGTTAAGTCCAGCTCCTTTAAAAAGGAGATTTCTCTCAAGCAGGAAGGTTTCTTATATAAGTCCCCCTCCCATTGGTTCAGGATACATGATCAGGTCTTGGCTTTTTGGGTTATAGCTTTTGTTAATGAGATGATTTTGGCCTGTGTGTAGAATGTGAACTTTTAAACCGATATTAGCATAGTAATTAGCGCCAACTTGTTTTTGTGAGCTTGAGTTTGGTTACAGTCTGTTTCTAAAGTATAATTGATAACACTTTACTTGAATGTTCAATTTGTTAACATTTAGTTCATTTATTAGGTATCAAACCAGCATTTTCACTGCATTTATTTATCTAGATTAATGCTACTTTATTAATATATTATTGTTTCATTAAGTGTTTTTTAATTTATACAACTTGTAAATGTAAAAATGTATTAGAACATGTTGAAATTATCATTAACCAAGATTAATAAATGCTGTAAAAGTATTGTTTGTTGGTTTTTCATGTTGCATTAACTAATGTTAACATACAGAACCTTATTGCAAAGTGTATGACAGGTGATTTTAGATTTCATATATTAATGCAATTAATTTGATTTTATATTTTATATTTGAATCGCATATTATATTTGTACCCCCTTGATGATTTATCTTAAGAGCCCCAAATTTGGCTTATTTCATGATTCTCTTGATTACTTGACTCTGAATACTTATTTGTCAAATATTTGTGATCGCTAAATTGTATAATTGCACTATTATTGTTTTATTTGATAAGTAGCCATGTAATAAACAGGATCATCCAGCCAGCCTGTCGTAATTACTAAATTAACCTTTTCAGGAAGGGTTCCTTGAGGTCACCCTGTCATGTTTTATTTGGTCTCAATTGTCTCTTTAATGATCTAAACAGACCCGAGAAGAATTGTATCCCAATAAACATGGCAGGTCAAGTTAAGAACATTATGAAATGTTCATAAAATGATTGACCAGAGTGTTGAGTCTTAAATTCAAATTGTTAGTTTTGTTTTTTATTAAGCTTGGATGGTTAATGCAGATTCCAGAGGTGGTCTGAGACATGAAAGGTAACATAAAATTCATGAATGACTGACCACGCTGCTTTGAATCACACAGAGATATGGCTCCATTCTTATAATGCTCATAATCCACCTCTGCTTTTGATTTACCGTCTTTGGTTCAAGACAATCTTTGTCCACAAATGTTTCGGTGGACTTGCATGGAGGTTAAAATGCGAGATTAGTTTCTCATAAATTCGGAGGCTCCGGTTTTATGGAATGGGTTTGGGGGACGGCCTGCCCTGGTTTAATTCCACATAAATCATGAGCTTATTTGTGAGAGTACCTTGATGTCTATTGAGGAACAAGGTCAAACTACTGCTCTGAATGCTCTAAGTGAAATCAGACTATAGCATGAACTGCTGATCTTGTGGTGTAACTGTAAATGAGCTGTGTCTGTCAGATGTGTCTAGCCAAGCTCTGTACGTTTGGCTGAACTCCCATAAAACATGGATATTTCCTAAATAAAAAGGTCGTAATGGCCTGTCTGTGGTGGAGCACAAATCTCTAGAAGAGAAAGCTTTTTGCAGATGTCCAGATAAACCAACTTCTGTTTTTAATTAGTAAGCAAATTCTTTTTCTGCTTTAAACCTTAATAACATGTATAAACTATAAGTTTGATATAACAAAAAATATTCAAATTAGCTGTTAAACAGCTGAACATCTGCATGGATTTTAAGCAGATATAAATGTCACACTGTTTTAAGATATCTATTATATTATATGGATATAAAACCAGATGCCAGTGTGGTACCATTCAGCAGGTGTGGGATTTTAAATTTATTGTAATGTTCTGAAAGTGGATAGAACATTGAATTGTTCTTTCTGGTAATCCTAGCTGCGGTGGTCCTGTTTACAGGATAGATTTTATGCAGCAGTATTTCAGAACAAATTAGTTTGATATACTCACAGACTTCTGGCTTTGAGATTAAAGTTAAACTTGAGAATCTACACCTCGGTGTTCTTTCAGGTTAAAGTTTATATTGTTTCATCAACTGCAGAGATGTCAATTTGTGTCATTTTTCAGGTGGAATGATTCTTAACCCCTCCTACTTTGGCACCAAAGGACACAACAACACCATGATCCATGAGATGGGTCATATTTTGGGACTGTACCATGTGTTTAAGGGTGTGAGTGAACGCGAGTCATGTGATGACCCCTGTCAAGAGACCAGCGCATCCATGGAGACTGGAGATCTGTGTGCCGATACAGCACCAACGCCAAAATCTAAAGCTTGTCATGACCCTGATCCAGTCAATGACACTTGTGGCCTTACCCAATACAAAAACACACCGTACAACAACTACATGAGTTACACAGGTAGTCACGATCAGTTTACTGCTTCTGTTTGCCCAACAAGATGAACCAGTTTCACTTTAAAAATATTGATGTTAGTGTTTAACTTAGTGGTACAAGTTATACATGCTTGTAGTGTATATACACTATACATTCAAAGGTTTGGCATCAGTATGATTTTATTCTTTTGTCATTTTATATATATGAAATCATACTGATGCCAAACTTTTGAACGTGTAGTGTATATATTTGAAGTAGCCTTTATTTGAAGTAGAAATCTTTTTAACATTATGAATGTCTTTACTGTCATTTTTAAACTATTTCATCTTTGCTGAATAAAAGTAAAAATTTATTTAAAAAAAAAAAAAAAAAAACTTTGAACAGTAGTGTATACATGAGGACCTCAATGGTAATATTAGGATCAAATTAATCACATGTGAATAAACCAATGGAAATATCAAATGCAAAAGATTTCAACCTTTTTTATTACAGATGATGACTGTACAAACCATTTTACACCCAATCAAGTAGCTCGGATGCACTGCTATATTGATTTGGTCTACAAAGCCTGGCTCCATGATAGAAAGCCCACCCCAGTACCTCTTGCACCAGTGGTTATTGGTCAAGGATCAGATTCCGTCTCAATTCATTGGCTGAATCCAGTCAGTGGGCCACTTGCCCACAGGTAAAGTAAGGAGTGTGCATACAGCAAACAAAGAGGAAATATATATTTCTCAATACAAATGTTTATGCATTCATGTTACATTATTTATTGTATTACTTCTTCTTTTTGAGAAATTCACTTTGTATTTACTAATGGCCAGCAATGCAGTTTTACTAGATGTTAAAGGTTTAGTTATTAATTACTCACCCTCATGTCATTCCAAATCCGTAAGACCTTTGTTAATCTTTTGAACACAAATTAAGATATTTTTTGATGAAATCCAAGAGGTATATGACTCATCCATAGACAGCGATATAACCACTTCTGTCAAGGTCCAGAAAGGTACTAAAGACATCATTAAAACAGTCGACGTTACTGCAGTGGTTCAACCTTAATGTTATGAAGCGACGAGAATACTTTTTGTGTGCATAAAAAAAAACAAAAAAACACTTTATTCAACAATTCTCTTCTCTTCCCTGTCATTATCCTTACACAAGTGAAGCAATAAGCACAGTGAAGGCTTCCGTGTTTACGTCCGAATGCTGGCTCTATCGGCCAAAGCTGATCACGTGAGCAGCACAACACATGCATGTGATGCTGATGCAGGAGCCAATAATGAGTCGGCATTCTGACCTAGAACTTGGAAGCGCTGGACGTAAACAACATATGAGAATGACACAGAAGAGAAGAGATTGTTGAATAAAGTCGTTATTTTTGTTTTGTTTTTGCACACAAACATTATTTTCCTTGCTTCATAAAATTAAGGTTAAACCACTGCAGTCACGTCAACTGTCTTTAGTACCTTTCTGGACCTTGACAGTGGTGGTTAAATTGCTGTCTATGGATGATTCATATACCTCTCGAATTTCATCAAAAACATCTTAATTTGTGTTCCGAAGGTGAACAAAGGTCTTACGGGTGTGGGTGAGTAATTAATGACAGAATTTAAATTTTTGGGTGAACTTACCCTTTAAATGTGCTGAAATTCCACAGCTACTTATTTAAATTTAGTAATTTCATTCTATTAATTGAAAACACGTGGAAATAGATGTACTTTTGTCATGTTTTGTATGTGATTGCATTGCTATCCAAATGTGTTTTGGAGCCCTTTTTTTTTCTTCATCAGATAGCTCACTATCAATAAAAGCGCATAAAGTGATCTAGTGTAAATGGCACTTCAAAGCAGGATGAAAAAATATTTTAGCCCCCCGTTTTTTGATATATCACTATTTAAAAGCTATTCTCTGTGTCTGTGTAGGGAGGGTGGCATAAACTGCCAACTCTGTGATGAGAACGGAGCGCTCCATCAGTACGCCCATGAGGCCACTTCTCCTCACGCCTGTGATTCCACTGGATACTGGACACCAGAGGAAGCAGTGGGTTAGTACTCAGTCATTCTTTATTATAGCATTAGTAACATTAGTGCTTGTGCAAATACAAACAGTAAAAAACTGCCCACTGCTGTTGGACTGTATATTAACACCCTTGAAAAGGCTATCAAATCAGAAGACAGGAACTAACTGCTGTATTATAGTCTTTATATCAGGAACCAACAAAGTTCTTCCACAAGCATACGTCATGAATTATGAGATGGTGATCACATGACTGAATGCCGTCTCTGACATAAATGCTGTCGGACGTGTGCTTGATCCTCAACACACCACTGAATATGTCACGAATGATCGTCAATGTAAAAAGCAATACCTGCTCTTTGATTAATGAGGATAGAGAGAATTTTGCCCTGGCTTCTTTCTCTGAGCTTGTGCGTTCATTTTCAGGTGGATCGTTCAGTCTCATGCAGGCCAGGTGCATGCAAGTCTGGAAAAATTTAGGGAATAAATCATTAAATCATAATTGCCAGGATAAAGAACACTCTCTTTGCCATCAATGAGTAAAAAAGGCCCTTGGCACAGCGTCAAGTTTTGGTAATATTGGGTGGCGTCCAGAAGCGGCCTGTCATAAAAAGCGATGTGTATCCTGTGCAGCTTTTCAACTTTGTTTCTCACCTAACAGATGTTACTGATTATTCTAATCAGAAATCTCTTAGCATCTGGTCTGCCCACTCACTGACGTGTCACGGACAAGATTGTGCTTTGAAAAGTCCACCCAAAATGTATGCAGTCAAGTATTACGAGAGAGGTCAAACATAAAATCATCCAGTTAGGTGGTAGTGGAGAGTGATTTTTGGCTTGGAGGCTTGTTTTGAGAAACAGATTGATGAGAAATGAAGACTTAAATTTGAAAATAAAAATATATATCTCTAAGAAAACAATATCTTTGTGATATTAATGAATGAGATTTACTACCATTGGTTCAGGTCTGTAATAAATTACGGTAACCTATTGTTTTTGGTTTATTTTTAAAAACATGATGAAGTGCATGATGACTACCTAATGTGAATTATTTTGTCGGTCAGTTAATCACGTCAGAAAGACTTTAAGAGCAATATGACAACACTATTTGTGTAGTATGAAATAATGCTCACTGTAATACCATGGTGAATCATTTGATATCTATATCAGCGCAGGCCAATTCATTACCAACAAATCATACTTGGATCTCAGATCTCACATCTTGTAATACTCGTCCCTGCTTACCTGTACCGTAGCCTCGGTATGTACCATAAGGCAGCATTTTGAGAAATGAGGGTTGAGTCAGAGTGAAGCAGAGACCTGGTTAAAGTTGCTGAAAGAAGGAAGGATGACACGCTCACAGATCTTGCCGCATTGCTTCTCCCTGCGGGAGCATTACACCACATCTGATACAGTCATTAATTCTACCGTGTGTGGAGGCCCTCGCTCTGTTTATCTGACCAATTGAGTTTTATGGTTTGCCTTGGCCTGCTGCTGTTTACCCTGTACACATCCACACATGTGAGGCCACGCTGGGTGCAAAAGAGCGCTCTGTGACTCAAGGCTTCTGCCTGTCTATCTGTCTCTCTCTCGACCTGGAGTGCAGTTTAATCTATCATTGTAAAAACTTTTGGAGGCAGGGAGTTCACATGGCCTGATAGTAATGCTTGTGCTCTTCACATTAATACCCAATGGGGTGAGTTTTTGCTGCAAAAGTGCCTGGCTTATTAATTAACCCCCTGCAGTCCAGTTTAACCAGGCTGTGTCATCTCCTTTCTATGCAAATGATATTTGTTATAGATTATTTATTGGTTTATTTGAAAAAAAAAATCAGTGCTAATTGCCTGGATCAATTAACAACACTGTTTTTGGATGCAGAGAGCAGGCTGAGACTTTTGAGTACATTTTGCGGTAAAAACAAACAAATCAGTATAAACAAGCATACAACTTGACGTGATGTAGACAAGCGTGCTTTCAGCCATTTTAACCTATTTTACTATGTTTTCTGGTGTGGATTTTAGGTTTTTCCTCAGAAAGTGTTATGCTTATTTATTTGTTTGTTTATAAAGAGCTGATTATACTACTCTTCAAAAGTTTGGGTTCAGTAAGTTTTTTTTTTTTTTTTTTTTTTAAGAAATGAATACATTTATTCAGCAAGTGTGCATTAAATTGCTCAAAAGTGACCACATCTATAATGTTGCAAAAGTATAATATAAAATATAATTTTCAAACATTATTAAAGACAAGTAAACAGTCTAATAAAATAAGAACAAATAATGAAGCTACAATGAAATGCACAAATAAACACTAACAAAGATACAAATGAAATAAACGGTACTTTTCAGGTTTTTCAGGTAGATCTAACAGTAGTTAGATACAGATTAGGTAGATTACGTGCAGAAATTAAATGCACGTAAAAGTAATCAAATGTAAAATAACACTGCATAGTCTTCACAGTGTAAATTAAATATATATGTGAATCCTAAAGTTACAAAAGTTATTCAGTCAAGAGCAGTGCATGTTTTTTTTTTTTTTTTTGATTAACATTAAGAACACAAAGCAGCAGGAATATTAGGCTGTTGTCACTTTAAGACATAATGCATGGATCCAGTATACTGATACTGTACACATGTGTTGTCTTTCTCAGATATTTAGATTCACTTAAAGGGTTAGTTCATCCAAAAATTCCATCATTAATTACTCATCCTCATGTCGTTCCACACCCGTAAGATCTTCGTTCATCTTCGGAACACAAATTAAGATATTTTTGATAAAATCTGATGGCTCAGTGAGGCATCCATTGTCAGCAAGATAATTAACACTTTCAGATGCCCAGAAAGCAGTTCATTTAAAACAGTTCATTTGACTACAGTGATTCAACCTTAATGCTATGAAGTGACAAGAATAATTTTTCATAACTTACAGGTGTGGAATGACATGAGGGTGAGTAATTAATGACAGAATTTTCATCTTTAGGTGAACTAACCCTTTAAGACATAACCGACTATTTACTAGGATACTTGCCAAGACGGGCATTGACAACGTGAAAGAGGACTCAATTCAGTGTTTGTGTGCTGTCAGACGAGGCTTTCTTGGTGTACGCTTTGAATGTGTGTGCACAAAACTTCTCACACAGTGCGCAAGTACTGAATTGAGTTCTCATTTGTGTCTTCTTGTGCTCGAATTTTTAGATTGGCAAGGCTTAAAAACCTGTGCAAATTATAAACTTGATCAGGACAGTGACAGAGCCCTGCATTTAAATCTAGCTCCTCAATTATCTTTACATTGCATGTAAGCCTCTCTCTTTAAGTGGGTGTGTAAGAGAAAGCAACAGAGGGCGCTCTCAGCCAAGCGACGGTGCGTAAAGCTCAGCAGGTAATTAAATTATATGCTCTACACTAGAGCTGCACGATTAATCATATCGCAATCGCAATCGCGATGTCAAGCTTGTGCGATTATATGACGCAAAATGCTGCGATTTTATGAAATAAAATAATAATAATAATTTAATAAATAAATAAATACATGTGTGGACACGACAACCCATTCTCTGAGAGCTGTTTGCCCAATTTATACACCGCTAATAAAAAGAAGAGCAGTCAGTTTCAGTTTAGGCAGTGGCAAGTGTGGCGCGCATGGTCATGTCATGACATTTCCCGGTGTGCAGCGCAGAGAACGCGTAAAGATGGACGCGGAGCAAACGGTCACTGAACTGGTGGCAATAAAAAACGCTACCTCTGTTATATGGCGCTATTTTGGCTATAAGATTATAAACCCAGATTAGTTGTGGTTAAACGGATCGTTGTTGATCCGTGATCCGTACGGACCAAGGCCCACGGTTCAGCA
>RJVU01044706.1:889785-945810 GCA_003731715.1 Anabarilius grahami
ATGCTCTACACTTATCTTTTGCCTCTAACCCAATCACAGGTGAGTGAAACCATACAATTTACTAGCCATTGGATAATTAAAAACACTTTTTAGTCCCCTAGCATGAAATTTGGTTGCATATGCGAAGTGATTTACTCGCATTTGTCAGCGAACATTAAAAAAAATATTTGAAAAACATAAAAAAAACGAACATTTGAATGATTGGGTAGGTCCCTGGATTACAGTTGTTTAGTGATGCTGTACACTCCCAGAAAACTGTGCCAGATTGCAGTAGCCTGCTGCATTCACCATATCTGAACACTGGCATATGAACCACGTTGGTCATGCGTGCAATAAATGTCGCTATCAGTGGGCGCAGTTGATTCTTAGTGAAGTCCCACAATGTGTTTCTGTGAGTGCTGCCCCAGGGCTCCTGGGATCACTTTCCCCTGTCTTGCTTCTGTTCTTCAGGCCACAGAAGACATTAACTCTTAGTTTAATAAATTATTTTCTGAGCCCTGTCTGTCCCAATTAAGGCGCCAATCTGTCTCCTTTGCCAAGTTGCACCTGGGTCTTAAGGTTGATTGAGGTCTGGGGAAATGTGCTTTACATCCATTGCCAAGAAATGTGTTTTTTCCCAGACACACTCTCTCTGTTTTCCCTTTCACTCGGTTTCTCCCTCTTTGCCTCCCATCCTGTCTTTTTGTGAAAATTGTAATAACAAGATGGATGATTCAAGAGATTAAATGGTTGTTCATAATAAACACGCAGAATTGCTTGGTTCTGAAACCTAGTTAAGGTGAGCTCCTCAAGCAAATACTGTTATAAAAAGGTTTGCAACTTAATTGTGCTGCCTCCCTTGTTTTAAAAGGGACCTCTAATGCCCCTTTCACAAGATGTAATATAAGTCTTTGGTGTCCTCAGAATGTGTCTGGGAAGTTTCAGCTCAAAATACCCCACAGATCATTTATTATAGCTTGTCAAATTTACCCCTATTTGGGTGTGAGCAAAAACACGCAGTTTGTGTGTGTCCCTTTAAATGCAAATGAGCTGCTGCTCCCTGCCCGCTTTCCAGAAGAGGGCGGAGCTTTAACAGCTTGCGCTTTGTTTGCTCAACAACAACAAAGCTGGAGAATCTCACTCTGCCAAAATGAGGATTGTCAGTAGCGGTGTTCAGCCTTACATTGTTCAAACCGGAGTTGGACACTGATGGAGAGACTCAGGAAGAAGTTACAGTGTATAGAATGCATCTGGACGTTTCTGAATGGTTAGTGGATAAATTTATGTAGTTGCTGTGGAGTTGATTCAACTCATCATGTTAATCTTTTTTACAGGAAAGCCTATTGCTATGGAAATGCTGTTTTAGGTCTAATATGCCAGTTTTATTGCAATAAATTATTTCATCCTTCCAGGTGTATGTCCCATTTGCCAAAAAGATCCTTCATCTTTTGATGTCAAGTTACAGTATTTTCTTTTTGGCTTTGGATGAGGTTTGCATGTGTGTTTTTGCAGGGGCCCCTGATGTGTACCAGCCATGTGAGCCCAGCATGCAAGCCTGGAGTCCAGAAGTCAACCTGTATGAACCCAACATGACTACGCCGTGCCCCCAGACTGAGGGCTGCGTGTTGGAATTGCACTTCCTTCACCCGGTTGTCCCTGACAGCTTGACCGTCTGGATCACCTACACCTCAGCCAGTGAGTACTGTCTGAACATTATAAAACACCTGGCATTATGGAAATATACACTACCATTCAAAAGTTTGGGGTCAGTAAGTTTTTTTTTTTTATTGAAAGAAATTAATACTTTTATTCCACATTTTTTTCCACAGATCAAAAAGCAATTGCTAATATCATGTTCATAACGGAGAATGACGAGTCGGTCAACACAGGTCCCAAGCATGCTTTCTGTGATATTCCATTGACACTCCATTTACACACTAGTAAGAAGGTCAAGGCCATTAAAATCTCCACCTTTGACAAGAAGCTTGAGATAGATGCTGTTTTGCTGACCTCGCGACCCCAAAATCCTCTGTGCTCTGGCTGCCACCCCCTTCTCTACAGAGTGATCAGAGAGCCACCAATCAGAGAGGACCGGAGTCCCGTCATCATCACACAGCCCACATACACTGACAGGTAGGAACTTGTGTCTGTGTGATTAATAATAGCACTTTATTTTGTATGTAAAACACTATATTAAAGTAAAGTTTATATTTTTAAATATTTATTTGAAATTGGTGAGCCATTAGTAATGCTGTCAAGTGTTTTCAAATAATGATGTCTTTGTCATGTTTTCATTGTGTTTCTGGTTGATTTACAGTATTTCTGGGAGTATTATTTTTAAGCCTGGCTTAAGTATAAATGCTGAACATGTTGCGTTTCTAAATCTGTCATCGAATTGTATCTTTAGCATATCACTGTTTAAGTATTGTGCAATGGTTTTCGAAGCAATAAGAAGAATAACAATATTATAGATTTGACTTTGTCATTTTATTAGCCATTAATTTTACAAGTATCAACGCATTGCCAATTTCTGTTCTGTTCCTGTCACATTTTATTATGCTTGTTCCAATAGAAATTCATCAACGGGGCACTGGATTGTTGTTCAAGTACTTGCAATAGGTCAAAATGTCCAGAGATTAATAGTGTGGATCAGAGAATGTAACATATTCAGAAAAGTTCCTTCCACAAGTCCTGTAAGCTCCGAAAGATGGAAACTCTACTGGGAATTGAGCTATGTGGATAGGGAAAGGAAAGAAAGACGGATTGTATCAGAGAGAGAAAGAGAATGGTACAGTGAAACCCTAGAATATAAACCAAATGTGACCGCTTTACCCGTAGAAACAGTAAACACCCGTGGCTGTTTGTAGCTGCTCTAAAATTGTTTCCAATCTCTGGCTAAAGAGAGAGTAGTGTGCTCAATGTAGTTAGTGTGCAGTAAGTGAGAAACCTGTCGTTTGGCATGGGAGACAAAAGAGTGACAAGGAGAAGAGGGGAAAAATGGGAGTGGGATTTAATCTGGTTTTGTGGGAAAGTGTGCTACAGTGCCACCATGAGGTCTGCAGCAAACATAAAGCACTTCCCACAAATTAGGTAGGGTAATGAAGATATTCTATTCTTTTTTTCACAAGGTCAGTGAAGGGAAGTGCTTAACCTTCAGAAAATGTTGATCGTTAACCTTAAGAGAACCCATACTAAATATTATATGAGGGTTTTATTTTTCATTTGTTTTATGTTAGGGTTTCACCAACATTTAGGGCATAAAGTCGTATTTTGTATGAAATAAATAAACAAACATGCATTAATATATTTTTTATATATTTTAAAATGTAATTCCTATATAATGGTTTATTAGATTAGATTATTTACTTGTTAAGCTGTAAAAAGGGTCTAAAATGTTATTTATTGGGTGTCTAAATTACGTTTTTAGAAAATAAAATGTTTTACCTCACCAAAAGAGATCTTGTGCTGTAGGTCATAATATAACCGGCTGTGCTACAAAGAGAGAAATATAACTTTATCTTATCACTTGCACAGAATCCTTCATTGGATCTTCCTTTGCGACCTCAGAACAATAGCTTTAAGTAGTCTCTCTCCCCTTCCCTGTCCCTGGAAGTGATACATAATTAATAAGGGCAATTTGTTGAGTAATAAGACCCGCTGGAGAAAGTAGATGATGCTCAGTTAGCTAGGCATCCTCTTACCTCCAGCCGGAAAATGACTGAAATCAAACAAGCCTTGGCAATCATGACGAGACTCTTTTTATAGGGTCATTGAATCAGATCATATCGATACCCTGAGGTACATCACAGTGAGACATGCAGTGATACCCTCAACATTAAAAGGTCGTTTCCATTTTTAACAAGGTTAGATTTGAGATCACCCTGAGAATAAATATAGCTTAGATCAAGTATTACTGCTGCATGTTTCAAATTCATACTTAGCGTTTGGTCCCTCTCTTGCTGCCAAAACAGCCCTGACCCGTCGAGGCATGGACTCCACTAGACCCCTGAAGGTGTGCTGTGGTATCTGGCACCAAGATGTTAGCAGCAGATCCTTTAAGTCCTGTAAGTTGCAAGTTGGGACTTCCATGGATCGGACTTGTTTGCTCTGCACATTCCACAGATGCTCGATTGGATTGAGATCTGGGAAATTTGGAGGGCAAGTCAACACCTCAAACTCGTTGTTGTGCTCCTCAAACCATTCCTGAACCATTTTTGCTTCATGGCAGGGCACATTATCCTGCTGAAAGAGGCCACAGCCACTAGGGAATACCGTTTCCATGAAAGGGTGAACATGGTCTACAACAATGCTTAGGTAGGTGGTACGTGTCAAATTAACATCCACATGGATGGCAGGACCCAAGGTTTCCTAGCAGAACATTTCCCAAAGCTTCCTGGTGCCATGTGTTCCCCAAGTAAGAGACGCACACGCGATCTCTTAAAAAAGAAAACGTGATTCATCAGACCAGGCCACCTTCTTCCATTGCTCCGTGGTCCAGTTCTGATGATCATGTACCCACTGTTGGCTCTTTCGGTGGTGGACAGGCGTCAGCATGGGCACCCTGACTGGTCTGCGGGTATGCAGCCCCATACACAACAATGCACTGTGTATTCTGACACCTTTCTATCAGAACCAGCATTAACTTCTTGAGCAATTTGAGCTACAGTAGCTCGTCTGTTGGATTGGATCACCAGGACCAGCCTTCACTCCCCACGTGCATCAATGAGCCTTGGCCGGCCATAACCCTGTCGTCGGTTCACCACTGTTCCTTCCTTGGTCCACTTTTGATAGATACTGACCACTGCAGACCGGGAACACCCCACAAGCGCTGCAGTTTTGGAGATGCTCTGACCCAGTCGTCTAGCCATCACAATTTGGTCCTTGTCAAACTCGCTCAAATCCTTACGCTTGCCCATTTTTCCTGCTTCTAACACATCAACTTTGAGGACAAAATGTTCACTTGCTGCCTAATATATCCCACCCACTAACAGGTGCTGTGATGAAGAGATAATCAGTGTTATTCACTTCACCTGTCAGTGGTCATAATGTTATGCCTGTGTATATATGTATATAATTATTATTATTATTATTATTATTAGTGTATATATTATTGTTTCAGTTCTATTTTCAAGTTAATACTGATTAACTTTCGAGTAACATTGTAAACACAATATTGCCAGTTACTTTGTTTTTGATGCGCCAACAAAAATTGTTCCAAAGAAAGCCACTGCAGAACCGTTGGAATGCCAAGCAACACACAGTTGTAGTGTTTTATTCCTGAATGATTTAGTGATTTTGAACAGTGTTTTAACAAATCTTTTAAAGGAATGATTTAGTGTATTAATGTTCTCACCACTTGCTCATCACTTTACTAACTATGTGTATTTTCTGAATGTGTTTGCATGTGTTTGCTCAGTGATGTGCAGAGGGATGTTCAGTACCTGTACAGGATCCAGGTGGAGTCGGACGGTTTGTTCAGTGAACTTTCCCCAGGGTTGGTTTACACTCATGGAGAACATTTCTGTGGTGATGGCACACTACAGGGGTCAGTATAAACTTATTGGGTCTGTCAGAGGCTTTGCATGTTATGTGCTTTAGTCATTTTTAAAGAATGTTTCATATTTTTGAGTATTTGTTTGAGTCTTTCAAGTTTTGAAGCATAGCCAAAGAACTTCCACATATTTCATAACTGTAACTCTTGGCATCGCTATCTTTCCCCCACAGGACTGAGGATTGTGATGACGGGAATCTCTTAGATGGAGACGGCTGCTCAAAAAAATGCCATGTTGAACCAGGTTTCAAGTGTCATGGTGAGTCACTCTCGCAAAAACAAATACTCTCACTGTCCACTGAGAACTCTGGCCCTCAGACTGTAAACACCACAACAGAAGCACCAGAAAACTTCCACACAGGATAATAAACCAGGGCAATAATCATAACCAGCTCTCAAAACAAAACAAACCAAGGCAAAACAATACAATACAATATAGTTTTGCTGTCTCCTGTAGATTTGGATTCTTCTGCTTCTGTTTTTCTCTCTCAGACTGAATTAAGGAGAGAATGTGGAGGTCTTTATTTTGTGCACGTATTCTGAAAAAAAAAAAATCAAAAAATCAAAATGCCCCTAAGTTTTCAGCATGATATAATATTATATCTTGAATATTCCTTCTGAAAAGTATTATGGATTTTATGAAAATGACAAAATCCTGAATCCATTCTATCTGTCATCAGAGAATCATTTCTCTTTTAATATTGCCATTACTCTTATAATATTATCTATAAAATTTAGATCAGAAACTGTACAAACAAACAATGTTTAGTTCAACAACAAAAAAGTTAATAGTTTCATATTATATATTACACATTTAATATCAATACATTTAATATCAATAATGACAGTAAAGACATTTATAATGTTACAAAGTATTTATCCTCAAAGTAAATGCTGTTCTTTTAAACTTTCTTTTCATCAAAAAATCTAAAAAGAAAATGATCATAGTTTCCACAAACGTATTAAGAAACCCAACCGTTTTCGACATAGATAATACTAATTCATTTTTCTTTTCTTCTAATCAGCATATTAGAAAGATTTCTGAAGGATCATGTGACACTGAAGACTGGAGTAATGATGCTGAAATTTCAACATTGCCATTTCAGGAATAAATTATATATTTTAATGTTTATTAAGAAATAATTTGTAGGTGCGTGGAATGAAAGTACAATATAAACTAGGGAAAAAAACGACCTGAGGAAGGTCGATTGACCAAAACATTGCTCATATTTTTTCTATTTTAAAGTATATAAAAATAGAAAACAATTATTTTCATTTGGAATAATGTTTCACAGTATTACTGTTTCAATTCTACATGGATACCGTAGTATAACATGCTACTTATTCTAAAAGTCTAGTAAACTGAAAAATCTAATTTTTCTTCAAAAATTGTTAAAATTGTTGTTCACAGTTCATAACATTAACATTGTATAATGACAAATATGAGATATTTTAAATTAAAAAAAAAATCCTCTCATGTTACTGAGGTGTGGATTATCGAGAAATCACTCTCGTTTTTATTTCAAGGCTGACCAGAAAAAGAAGCAGTAGAAAAAACACTTCCCCAAAATGAATTATGAGTAATTTGACAGCAGAATCTGTGATCATTCAGTTTGAATCTTTGCGCAATATATTTGGAGAGGTATTCAAAGATTAATTCTATCCAGGATTTTAGGTAATTTACTGTAACACAACTCGTGCTATTTCATAGTAATAAGATGTTCTCATTCAATATTTTATGCCATCACACCACTGGAAACGGTCAGAAGTGTTGCCTGTTCAGTATATTGTTGGCTGCAATTGATCTTCTTAACAATTATATTATCTAACTGTATGCCATTGTTACATAATGTACTTGAGTGAGAGTGAAACATCCAACTAGACTCGCAGAAAATGTAAGGCGGAAAAAGCAAATAGTTCACCAATTTAGTCAATGTTGTTTTCGTGACTGAAAGCGCTATATTTCCTATGAGTATGAAGCATGAGAAGTGTCTAATTCAAACATGACCATAGACGCAGCAGCGACTCACTCACATGCCTCAAACATCCCAATGTTTTCATAGTAGCTTGTAACCACATTTTTGTGGATTTAGGGCATTCAGGAATGGCTTTTTTTGCGATATTTACTTTAATGCCACATTAGGAGCTCTCATATATTATCTCCACGAGTGTATTTGGGGAGCAAAGATCCACAAAGCTTAGGAGTAAATCCTTTGGCATTGGCATGTGGGTTAGGTCAGCTGTTCTGCAGCAGGGACGGCCAATCAAATGCTTGTGTTTTTAATTTGTTGTTAGAACCCTTTTGAGCCCCTTGCCTTTGATAAGCTGTTCCCACCAATGAGTCATCTTCCTCTTACCTTGCAGCATTCTCAGACAAGAGCTCATGCAAGACTCTGATGTCATTCGCACGTGCCCCTCTCTAACGAATTGACTTTAATGACATGCTAATTCTCTTCTTACCTCCATGTGCACTTCTGTCATAACTCATTCATATGTAATGACATCATCCACACATTTCAATGTGACGCCTTGGTTGTTTATTTAATCGTCTGAGTGAAATCATGTTCCTGTTTATTTTCAATTCACACATAAGTGAAACCTACTCTCTCTGACTTGCTATGAAAACAAAATTACAACTTGGCAGTGGAGTCATTACTTGTTTCTTAAGATGAGTTTGTGTTCACTCTCTCTTACTTTTTCTGTCTCTTTCAGGTCACCCGAGCTTGTGCTACGTGTTTGAAGGGGATGGGGTGTGTGAGGAGTTTGAAAGAGGTTCCAGCATCCAGGACTGTGGCTTTTTCACTCCCCAGGGGTTCAATGATCAGTGGGCGTCCACCGCCTCAGGCTCGCATCAGGACCAGAGATGCCCTGCCTCTAGGGTGACCGGGGAGCCTGTGCTCACTCAGGTACACAAGTATTGCCCTTCCAGCTAAGCCTACAGTTTATATTTCATTCCCCATTATGAACGATTTATTTATTGACCCTCATCTCAAATTATCCACTCAAATGAACAAAAACAAACCTTTATGATTGTTGAAATCACATATATATATATTTATTTTTATGCATTCCTTATCAGATGTGCAAGTCGCAGTATTTTGACATAAATGAAGTTGTGGCTCATGATGCATGGAGCCCCTGTACTGCCCATCTGAACAGCTACTATACTCAGGATCAGTCTGTCTGGCTAAAGGTACACACACATGCTCAGTGAACGAATGCTGAGGGTAAAGACTTTCAAAATAATCAGGTCTATATTCTGCCTTTTTGATAGAAGTATTAGCTTCCCCTTCTGCTGACAACCTTAAAGCTGCAGTCTGTAACTTTTTTGGTTAAAAATGATTCCAAAGCAATTTTTGAGCAAGTACATAACCAGCCAGTGTTCAAAACTGTCTCCTTACCTTAGCCCGATTCACAACGGTAAGCTTGTAATAATGTTTTCTAATTCGAGTGGTACTGGTGGGTTTCTTTGGGAAATTAGAGCATGCTGCCGTTCGTCTTTGCGTCATTACGTCACGTCTGTTTACATAAAGGAGGAATCCCAGCTAGTAGGCTATATTGCATGTGAGGATGCTACAGATGATCGTTTATTGCCTTTTCTCACAGCAGCTGGAATAATTAAACTTATTTTGATGGCGGATTGTATGGTATGACAAATTAACGATAGAGATTAGACTGTACAGAAATTAAAAAATCTACAGGTAACGCTAATACACACTAAATACACATAGTCACGCAATGCTGATGTTGTTAACATTAACAGTTTGAGAACAAAGTATGACAGTAATAATAATTTGCACGGTTTGACGTGATCCGAGCTAAGTGATCATTAGATTCAATCACCATTGGCAGCGCGATTTATTGTAATGTTTTTTTTCTCAGTTGGTCAGAACAAAAGCGGCAGACATGTTACTTACTTTTCCGGTGAAAATTCTTATTTTGGTCATACTTCCAAGACCACAATCTATGATTTCAAACTACAGTATCCACCGGTGCGGTGACTGACAGTCACACGTAAAGATGATAATTCCGCAAATAACTGCAATTGCATGTTTCAAACAGAGATGGCGACAAAGAGGCCAAACTTATAGACTGCAGCTTTAAAAGAAATAGTTCACCCAAAATTGAAAATTTGTTGTTTATCTGCTTACCCCCAGGGCATCCAAGATGTAGGTGACTTTGTTTCTTCAGGAGAACACAAATGATGATTTTTAACTCCAACCGTTGCCGTCTGTCAGTCAAATAATAAGAGTGAATGGTCACACAATCTATAAGAGTCAATAAACATGCACAGACGAATCCAAATTAAACCCTGCGGCTCGTGACGGCACATTGATGTCCTAAGACACGAAACGATCAGTTTGTGCGAGAAAACGAACAGTATTTATATCATTTTTGATTTTTTCGCTTGGTGAGATCTGATCGCGCTCTGACAACGGCAGTGATGTCTCGCGCATATACTTCAATGAGTGCTAGACATCACTTCCGCTGTCAGAGCGTGATCAGACCTTACGAAGCGAGTGCTGAACGCAGTTGGACATAGTGGTGTATTAGAGGAAAAAAATGATTTAAATACTGTTGGGTTTCTCACACAAACCGATCGTTTCGTGTCTCAGGCTACATCAATGTGCCGTCACGAGCCGCAGGGTTTAATTTGGATTCGTCTGTGCATGTTTATTGACTCTTATAGATTGTGTGACCATTCACTCTTATTATTTGACTGACAGACGGCAACGGTTGGAGTTAAAAATCATAATTTGTGTTCTCCTGAAGAAACAAAGTCACCTACATCTTGGATGCCCTGGGGGTAAGCAGATAAGCATCAAATTTTCATTTTTGGGTGAACTATCCCTTTAAATAATGCACATGTACACTACCATTCAAAAGTTTGGGGTTAGTATTTTTTTTTTTTTTTCAATAAATTTGTACTTTTACTCTGCAAGGATGCATTAAAATGATTAAAAATGGCAGTGAAGACTTTTATAATGTTACAACAGATTTCTATTTCAAATCAATGCTGTACTTTCTATTCATCAAAGAATCCCCATGAAATGAAAATGAACAATTCTTATTATTTTTTTTATTTTTTTTTAGTATTGCACAGTAGACTTCTTTCCAAAACACTAAACAATCTTACTGACCAAAACTTTGAAACTGTAATGTATGTTCATAATTTTTCTGTATTTTATAATTGTAAAATTTCTATGTGCCATGCCCACTCACACTATTAATAAATTATGTTAGCCAAGGAGGAATATATCCACTGCATATAAAAGCATTACTGAAACTGATATTGTTTTTGCAGGTAGGATTTGATCGACCGGGTATAGCAGCCTCTGTTATTATCTACCTCGCCTATGATGGTAGTTGGCATGGGGAAAATTACAAGAAAACAGTTACCATTGAACTGTCTGACACCGCTGGGAAAAAACACATGCTTGGTAATTTGTTTGGGAAAGTTTGTAATCTTTGTATTATAGTATTTGTGTGAATTTTACATGTTGCTGTTTGTGCTTGTCCACAGGTTCGTACGAGCTGTCATGTCAGCGTAACCCCCTAGTGGTGAATGTGACTCATAACCTGAGTGTGCCGTTCTATCAGACTTCAGCAGTGCAGCTGAACTTCTCCTCCTCTCAAGTGGCAGTGCTGGCGGTTGCATTGCGTACATCTTGTCACTTCAGCGCCTTTGCCCTGACCGGGTGCGCTGAGGGTGGGGTCTCCCACAACTTACAAGCTCACACACATACTTGCACATTTACACATGATATATACACTACTGTTCAAAAGTTTGGGGTTGGCAAGCTTTTTAAAAATGTTTTTTCTCTTATTCTTACCAAAGTTGCAGATGTTTGATCAAAAACATTATATAGCTCTTTTCTATTTTAATATTTTAAAAATTTTAGTTTAAATGTAATATATTCCTGTGATGGCAAAACTGAATTTTCAGCAGCCATTACTCCAGTCTTCAGTGTCACATGATCCTTCAGAAATCATTCTAATATGCTTATTTTGTGCTTAAGTTGCGTTTTTTTTTTTTATTGTCAATGTTGAAAACATTGCATCAAGTGCTGCTTGACTTTTTTTTTAAACCAGGATACATTTTTTTAGATTCTACATTATAACAGAACATTCTAAACGTTTTTACTGTCACTTTTGATCAGTTTAATTCATCCGTGCTTAATTAAAGTATTACTTTCTTTAAAAAAAATAAATCTTACTCATTCCAAACATTTGAATGGTAGTGTACATACAGTCGTGCTCAAAAGTTTACATACCCCTTGCAGAATCTGCAAAATGCAAATTATTTTAACACAATAAGAGGGATCATACAAAATAAACATTTTTTTTTAATTTAGTACTGACCTAAAAAAATATGTTACATAAAAGATGTTTACATATAGTCCACGAGACAAAAAATAGCTGAATTTAAAATATTTTAAATTATATAATTAACATTTTGCTGATTATGCAAGGTGTATATAAACTTTTGAGCATGACTGTATAAGGCATCACACATGGCATATAAAGACAAACACATTATACACAAATAAAAATAGAAAAATTCCTTCATGTTTGACGATGGATATGTCTGTCTATGTCTGCCAATAATAATCAAGCTTAATATGTGCTTTTCTCACTCAGATGTGTGCGTAGGCTGTGCAGTACTGAGTCATGCAGTCCTCTGAGCGTCGAACACGCTTCAATCCGCTGTACTCCAGAGTTAGACTCTAAACACTGCTCTGTTTCTTGTCATCGTGGCTATACGCTCACTGTTCTCCATGGCCAGGGCCTTCCTTCTCATCAAGTGTGTACAAGAATTGTTAACTGCCTATTTTCTCTATTTCTCTATTTCTCTCTCTATCTCTCTCCCTCTCTCTCATAAATTTGTCAAATCCATGTGTTTTCTCATGTACAGTAAATGCATGTTATTCTAAAGATTTTTTCATAGTCTTTTATTGCAACAGATGTGATAAACCCTATATGAACCCTATGTGATATCTAGTTTCTGCTAAACAGCAGTAAGATTAAATGAGAACAAATGGAGACCTTTTCTGCAGAGATCTTAACAATGACTGTGTTTAGTTGCACAAGAATATTCTGATATTAATTGGATTAGTCATTTTCCAGTTAGGTAAGCTTCCGGTAAACATGTTTACACAACCCAATATTTTGATTAATACAGCCAAATGCCAGCTGTCTTATTCAGATTTCTAGGAATATTGGCCTAATCGGGTCATGTAAACACCTTTTTCAGAAAGTCCACCATAACTAGAGGCTCATTTATATCTGCGCATGTCCAAACAAAGATAATTTGGGGTGATATTAGATATAGACAGTGTTTATTCAATAGCTTGACTTTTTCACAACTGTTTTGCATCAAGAAACTATTTGCAAACATTAAAAGGAAGGTCGTGGCCTACTTTTGTAAGTCTTGTGAGCTACATTTTCAAAATCATCACATTCCTGTTTGTTATTGTTAAGGAGGTGATTAAATTATTGTAGAGAATTACTAAAAATGCAGTGTGATAAAAGGCAAAATCATCTCCAGTATTTCCAGAAGACAAGAACAGGAACTCACATGTCTTTCAGTTTATTTAGATAATGTAGGTTTCAAGAATATTCCCATAGCTGTGGAGAACATAAACATCTTAAAATTATGTTCACATTGTCATTGTCTCAAATCGTACTCAAATTTCTCATCAAATTATCTAAGATGCTGTGTCATGTTGTCTTATGAACCTGTCGCAAACTACGATTTTACAAGTGGTTTTGTTTCTCTGTCTGTTTCGTCCTGTATTCAGACGGAAGCAGAGCTGATTTGTGTGCATGGAGTTTGGGACCGTGTAGTGAGCTGTCAGCCAGTGGACTGTGGCCCACCCCCTCAGTCACATGTCTACTTTGCCTCCTTCTCATGCCCCTGGGGCACCACATTCGGCAAGCAGTGCACCTTTTCCTGTAACGCGCCGGCGATCCTGCAAGGTGAGGATGGGAACTGGGCTACAGTGTAAGACCTGAGGGTTTTTGGACCTACTTACATTCAGTGCATGCATCTGTTTCTGTGAGTCCTTGGGCTTCCTTTCTTTCTAAAATAATAAGACTGTAAGTCAATAACAGTAGATTTTTGGATGAACCTTTCTTGTGTGTCTCTTTTGAGTCTCTTGGAATAACTGGAATAAAATAAAACTAGTAATTGAGCTCATGAGCCTTCATTTTTACTCACAACTAGTAATTAGGCCAGCAAATTTTTTTTGTGTGTGTATTCAGACTAACAGTGCAAATATATTACTGCAAACAAATAATAAATGATAAAACACATTATTGTATTTTTATTTATTGATAAATTTATAAATTGTTGTATTTGTTTAATTATTTTATTATCTTACATGTGGATTACCTTAAAGGAAATAGTACACTCTAAAAAATGCTGGGTTAAAAACAACCCAAGTTGGGTTGAAAATGGACAAACCCAGCGATTGGGTTGTTTTGACCCAGCAGTTGGGTTAAATGTTTGCCCAACCTGCTGGGTAGTTTTATTTAACCCAGCAATTGTTTACAAATTACTATATGTCTGGCTTAAAATGAACCCAAAATAGGTTGGAAATTAAAAATCAGACTCATAATTACTAGAGGCAACAATAATAATCAAAAAGATGAGCATTTATTAATAAGCAATTTAATAAATGTTTATTGTTTAAATATTATTCATAAAAAATATTAATAAATGTTTGTTTATTTAACATATTAATAAATGTTAATTTCCAACATATTTTGGGTTCATTTTAAGCAAGAAATACAGTAATTTTTAAACAATATTTGGGTTAAATAAAACTACCCAGCAGGTTGGGCAAACATTTAACCCAGCCGCTGGGTTAAAACAACCCAATCGCTGGGTTTGTCCATTTTCAACCCAACTTGGGTTGTTTTTAACCCAGCATTTTTTAGAGTGTACATTACAATCTTGCAAAAAGATAAACACTGTAAAAATCTAATATCATATGTATTGTATCGTATTGTATCCTATCATCACATCACATCACACATCTCCCATCACATCCCACATCACATCTCACATCACATCACAACTCACATCTCACATCACATCTCACATCACTTAACATCTCACATCACATTTCACATCTCACGTCACATCTCACATCACTTTACATCTCACATCACATCAAAACTCACATCACATCTCACATCACATCCCACATCACATCTCACATCACTTTACATCTCATCTCATCTCACATCACATCTCACATCACTTTACATCTCACATCACATCTCACATCACATCTCACATCACATCTCACATCACATCCCACATCACATCACATCTCACATCACATCTCACATCACATCCCACATCACATTTCACATCTCACATCACATCCCACATCACATCACATCTCACATCACATCCCACATCACATCCCACATCACATTTCACATCTCACATCACATCCCACATCACATCACATCACATCTCACATCACATCAAAACTCACATCACATCACATCTCACATCACATCTCACATCACATCTCACATCACATCTCACATCACATCTCACATCACATCTCACATCACATCCCACATCACATCACATCTCACATCACATCCCACATCACATTTCACATCTCACATCACATCCCACATCACTTTACATCTCACATCTCACATCACATTTCACATCTCACATCTCACATCACATCTCCCATCACATCTCACATCACATCACCACATCACATCTCACATCATTACATCACATCTCACATCACTTTACATCTCACATCACATCCCACATCTCACATCACATCTCACATCACATCCCACATCACATTTCACATCTCACATCACATCTCACATCACATTTCACATCTCACATCACATCTCCCATCACATCTCACATCACATCACCACATCACATCTCACATCACTACATCACATCTCACATCACTTTACATCTCACATCACATCTCACATTTCACATCTCACATCTCACATAACATCCCACATCACCACATCACATCTCACATCACATCTCACATCACATCACAACTCACAACTCACATCTCACATCACTTTACATCTCACATCACATCTCACATCACATTTCACATCTCACATCACATCACCACATCACCTCACATCACTTTACATCTCACATCACATCACAACTCACATCTCACATCACTTTACATCTCACATCACTTTACATCTCACATCACCACATCACATCTCACATCACTTTACATCACATCTCATCTCACATCTCACATCACATCTCACATCACTTTACATCTCACATCACATCACATCACAACTCACATCTCACATCACATCTCATATCACTTCACATCTCACATTACATCACATCACATATCACATCTCATATCACTTCACATCTCACATTACATCACATCACATCTCACATCTCATATCACTTCACATCTCACATTACATCACATCACATCTCACATCACATCTCACATCTCATATCACTTCACATCTCACATTACATCACATCACATCTCACATCACATCACATATCACATCTCATATCACTTCACATCTCACATTACATCACATCACATCTCACATCACATCTCACATCTCATATCACTTCACATCTCCCATTACATCACATTACATCACATCACATCTCATATCACATCACATCACATCACATCACATCACATCACATCTCACATCACATCACATCCCACATCACCACATCACATCTCACATCACATCACAACTCACATCTCACATCACATCACCACATCACATCTCACATCACTTTACATCTCACATCACTTTACATCTCACATCACATCTCACATCACATTTCACATCTCACATCACATCACCACATCACATCTCACATCACTTTACATCTCACATCACATCACAACTCACATCACAACTCACATTACATCTAACTTCACATCTCACATCTCACATCACCACATCACATCTCACATCACATCTCACATCACTTTACATCTCACATCACATCACAACTCACATCACATCACATCACATCTCACATCACATCACAACTCACATCTCACATCACCACATCACATCTCACATCACTTTACATCTCACATCACTTTACATCTCACATCACTTTACATCTCACATCACATCTCACATCACTTTACATCTCACATCACATCAAAACTCACATCACAATTACATTACATCTAACTTCACATCTCACATCACCACATCACATCTCACATCACATCTCATATCACTTTACATCTCACATCACATCACAACTCACATCACCACATCACATCTCACATCACATATCACATCTCATATCACTTCACACCTCACATTACATCACATCACATCTCACATCACTTCACATCTCACATTACATCACATCACATATCACATCAGAGTTGCCTGGAAACACTTTCATATTGAGCAGTGTTGCTACTGACAGTGTTACTTTCATATTCTCAGCATGCGTTGCTGCATGTATAAATTACATTGTTATATTGCTCAATATGAAAGTGTTTTCCAGGCAACTCTGTTAAGCTAACTGGATATGATATGATGTGATATATGATATGATATGAGATTATATATTTTTTTTATTATTAAGGATGCTCTTTTCGATTTATACTTTTGTTGTTTCATCTCTATTTTGGCATGTTGTAATATTCAGAGCTCTTTTTGATGTGTTTGTTGATTGTCACCGCTATTATGGTTTGTGTTAAAGGGTCTTTATGTATATAGTAAAAATAATTTTAAACATCTTTGTTCTGCATGATGTTGTCTCATTCACAAATAGTGATTTAAAGCTGTGCATGATACAGATGATGAGAAACCACAGTGATAGTCAACAAAGTACATTTGTTAATAAAATCCCAATCAGTCATGTTGCCTTGATTTATTTATTTTTTTTACACTGAAAGCCTAAATATTTAGATTTGTGTGTGTGTGCGTGTGTGTGCTTATATATGCGTACAGAATGCTCATTTGTGTGTCAGTGTTGCTCTTGCACTCATTCAGGAACTTTGCATCGGTCTGGCTGTGATTCCAGCCATCTTTCCTGGCTGTGTAAATAGGAAAGAAATCCTAAGCTGCAGGAGAACAGCACACAGGTGGAGATAGGAAACATGCAAGTAGGCGAGAACAAGAGCGCGTTTTATCCCATACTACTGAAGCCCCCAGAGAGCCCCTCATTTCAAACAGCTTAGAGCAGGGTGGCACCTGGCCCTCCTGCTCCTGGACAGCAGGAGCCCTGCTAAGGCAAGGTGGATCAGGGGTCGAGGGGCCAGTCCTCACGCTTTCACTATTTGTTTTAAATGCAGGCCTTTGATGGTTTGTTCCAAATTATTTCTTTGGCAGGGATTTGTGCAGTCTGTGGTCAGTGGCTTCACTGGAAGGTCCAGGACATTGCATCACTGAGTAGCTATGCTTATTGGTCTTGATGGCAAGGTTCTTGTACTGTAGTGTGTTACAGTGATGGCTGTAGTGCTCCTCTGGGAGGCATTTTAAAATCTATTCATGACTTGACATTAACACAACTGTAATGCAGTGATTTATGTACTTAGTGAGAGCCTTTTTTTTTTTTTTTTTTTTTTGGAGTGGGGGNAGAACTTTGTGTATGTTGGAAAAATGCAGTTTGCAGCCATTTTTGGTTTCTAAATTTAATCATGGCTACAAAGTATGCAGACACCTTAAAAAACTTGGCAAAGGGATCATTATATTTTATTGACCAATAAAATTGCTTTAGAACTTTAACTTTAAAATCTAATTAGATATGTTACTATAATAGTACAATGAGAGAGTCCTTGAGGCCTTAGGCGCCAATGGACCATGTTCACTTAAGGCAATTTTGTTTAAATTTAGTACAATACTTCTCTTCTAGGATAATAGAAACAGAATGGTTTTTAAATATATGACTTTTCATATAACTGGAAAAAATGTATACCTACACAAACTCAACGAGGGTCATTGTTGTGACGCTCAATTTTTTGCATTATAATGCATTTCATTCTTAAAATCACTTCTTCAATACACCTCTCCCTTGATAAACATGTTTTAATATATGTATTAAAATGATTTTTTATATTTTTTAGAAGGCATGACGTAAAAAATGTCAGGGTGGTACTGTACAACTGTCCTGATATATAAAAAAATATGAAGTAAAAAAAAAAAAAACCTTCAGTAAAAGAATGATTTAAAAAGGAAATCTTTATTTTAGGCTGATCTTCTTAAAATAAATAAATAAATAACAAACCTACTTTCCTAAATCAAAGTCATAGGTGCGACCCACAAAATCCAATGATTAAGCTGTGTACTTCCAGAAATAATAGAACTGACTCTCTCCTTCTTTTGAAGAGACCTTGACCAATTAGCTACTGATGGTCTTAGAGAAGACAGTGATTGTTTTATTTGAATGCAGTTTTCATATCAAAATCTGTTTTTCAGGTGAAAGTGACACATTGGTTTGTCTTGAGGATGGATTATGGTCATACCCAGAGGCTTACTGCAAGATTGAGTGTCCAAATCCACCTTCCATACCCAATGCCACGCTACTAGTTCCTCAGTGTCGTGGAAGCAGGCATGATGTGGGCACTGTGTGCCTCTACAAATGCAACCCGGGCTATTACATCACTGGCTCTCTCAACAAAAAGCCAAGAAAGTGAGTTGCAACCTGTATATTTTGAACTAATTTTTAGGCATAGGTTACTGTGTTGACAAATTTTGAAGGAAACATATCTTTTTCCAGCATCTAGGTTGCTCACATGGTTCTAATAAGATCAAAATCTCTCTCTATGTGTTTTCAAATATCTTTCAGCGATGGAGTCAACAGTGTACTTTGATGAATGGTCTGATGGCGTGTTGTTTTGGTATTCCATCCAATCAAGCTATAGCATATTTTAGCACATCTGAGGGGACTAGCTTTTGCACCTGCCTTGTCTTTATGAGTTATTAAAATGGCTGGTAAAATACCTCAGTGTCTTTTAACTGCTTTTAATTGGGCATTAATACCAGAAGCGATAGCCAACGTGTCTCATAAAGCCATTTAAATGATCCTGTTTATTAAGACCATTGGCATGTTTTCTCTAAAAAGCATTTCATTATGAAGGTTCAGAAAATGGTTTATGATGTTCTAAAGAGAGGTGTTATGCTATTATCAAGGTAGTTTTAGCTTGTGCTTCCGTATGATCTTTCTCAATGAACACTACACCCCAATTTATTTCCTCAGGATTTATTGGCTATTTAGTCATACCAGATGGTTTGTCACATGGGATAGATGTGAATAAATCCCCTGTGGCTGGAGGGTAATGTCATTCAAGAAACATAGTAATTGCTGCATTCATGTTGTGCAAAAATTCAGACCAGAAGCAGATAGAGAACCTTCAATTTAAATTTCACATTGTGCTTACTGTAACCGTTTTATTGGCCGTCTCTAAAAACTAGTGAGCAACCTATAGAGCTTTTTGCGGCATCAAAGGTGTATTCACAAAATTAAAGCTTTCTCTATTTGTAAACAACAAATGTATGATTCAGTATTAAGTACTGTTAAGTTGTGGGGCAGTTGTGGCCTAATGGTTAGAGAATTGTGGGTTCGAGTCTCTGTACCGGCAGGAAATGTAGGTGGAGGGAGTGAATGAACAGCGCTCTCTTCCACTCTCATTACCCACAACTGAGGCCCTTGAGCAAGGCACCTAACTACCAATCACTCCCTTGGTGCTGCAGCAAAAATGGCTGCCCACTGCTCCAGGTGTGTGTTCACAGTGTGTGTGTACTTGGATGGGACACCATACTTGGCTACGAATCGTTTAATTGACTCAGAGCCTACTCTTACTTTTGGGAGACAATAACTTTATATACGGTGCACTTTCAGATTTAAAACTTTGCAGGATGTTTTCATTCACTTAGAGCTATGTTACACACTCCATGAAAGATAATTTTCAAAAATCCATTATAGGGGCACTTTAAGATAGGATAGGATTTTTTTTATTATTCAGCAATGATGCATTAAATTGCTCAAGAGTGACATTAAAGTCTTTTTCATTGTTACAAAAAAAATAAAATAAATGCTTTTTGAACTTTCTATTCAATGTCAATGACAAAAAAAATGTCAAGTATTCCACAAAAATACACGTTTACATGCACACTCATAATGCGATTATAATTGGATGTTGGTAATATTGCGGTTAAACTACCTCATGTAAACGCAATACTTCAATCAAACGAATGCAATTAAGCTCATAATCATAGTAACCATCGCATTAAACTAGGTGGTGTATGGAGATTTTAATCGCAATAAACAGGCATGTAAACATCTTAATCACATTATTACCGCTCTGACCAAAGTGCGCATCTGCTCGGACGGATCTGTTCACACAACTTCATGAATTAATTCTGTGACATTATTCTGAAGTTTTCTCTTCTCCAAATCGCTAAACTCTTAAATATCTTCATCCAGACAGCGCGAAGAACGTGACGGCAGCGCACAAGTAGGTAAACCCTGTGTTGTGCCGAATTTCGACCCCCTGCCAAATTGTTACCCACCTCGTTGAAGTTGCAACCTGATTGTCTAATCTTAACCCCACCCCTAATCCTAACCCCTCCCCCACACCTACTCCTAAACCTACTAATACTAGGGGGGTAATAATCTGGCAGGGGGTCGAAATTCGGCACAACACTGGCATTGCGATGTTCATCACAGCGCCAAATAATATCCAGTACGTCCATAAAAATGTGTTTGAATTCGATGTGAGTAGATTAAAACAATGGCTGGTAACATACATACTGTATGCCTATCTGTGTGTGGTATAACCATTTATTAGCGAATAATCAGAGTGATAAAAATTGCATGTAAACTGGAGTGAAGAGTTCTGCTCATGTCATGTAAACATCTTACTGCGATTAAGACCTTATTCCGATTATGAGAAATAATCGCATTATTAGTGCACATGTAAACAAAGAAATGTTTCTTGAACATCAAATCAGCATATTAGACCGATTTGTGAAAGATCATGTAGGCTAACAATGAAGACTGGAATAATAGCTGCTGGAAATTCAGCTTTGGCATCACAGGAATAAAAAAGATCAATCTTTCTAAAACCTCAATAAATCTAGTAGTGTAGGCCTTAGAAACACAGCCTAAGTAATGCTTTTGTACTGGCAGTGTGAATTACCCCTCCTTCATGATAATGACTTGTTTTTCTCAGGAAGTTTCTGAGGTTGGAGTGTTTGGAGGGTGGGATGTGGCAAGAGGGCAGCTGTTCACCTGTCACATGCCCTCCTCTTCCCCCGATGTTTGAGGGCATGTACACCTGCACCAATAATTTGGACTTTGATAGTATCTGCACCCTTCAGTGTCCCGATCCAATAGAAAAGGTATTGTAGAACTTTGTAGGCCAACTCTATCTGTGTATTCCCAAATGCTACTGTAATTAAACACTCATATATGTTTATCCCCTTCAGTCCAGCATTCGATGCACCAAAGATGGCAGATGGACTGAGAACTTCACTATGTGCAAGAAGATAGAAGGATCATGCCAGGCTCCTCTTGACATTAACCTGGTGGAATACATCTGTGAGGAGGGCTTTGACGTGGGTGAGGATTTAAACTGGCAAGAAAATTTGCTCACTCGCCAGTTTGGTTATCAGATCAAAGTTACCCTTTTAAAATATGGAAATGACAAGTCAGGAGATTTCTAAGAAATCTTTTTCTTGGCTATCTCAGTTATTTTTCTGAACATACAGTATGCATCTTACTATTTTTCTTCTGCATTGTATTTTGGAATATATTGGTTTTATTTGGTTATATATTTAGGCCATGTATCCTTTCTAATACGCGGTCTAGACATACCTGGGCCGCTAGACCACAGTCAGTTGCATGCAGTAGGATACTTTTGAGTGCCAACCTGCCAAGCTGTTCAACTATGGATGACTAGTCTGGAGCTTGGCTATTCATGTGCTCACATGAATAAATTCAACAGATGCAAATCATGGTTAAAGCAAAGCTCGCTTTGTGTCATGACAGGTGCAGTCTGTTACCCAACATGCATTGTGGCCTTGAGTGACCCTGTGGTCTTAGCCAATGGCTCCAGCGCTGATACAGTAGAGCACTGGATGCTTCCCAGCAAAGTTCAGGTGAGGTGGTCGGGTCGGTTTGCCACAAATTGTTATTTGATATCATTGGCTGTTCTTGTTCTTTAACCAAACTCCAGGTTCAAGACTTAAAGCACTCTTTATATGCACACTTTGTGTTGGATATCAACTAACAATCTAATTTAATGTTAATTTAATTTAAGCCAATTTATTTTAATTTCTACACCGTGTACAGAATTATTAGGCAAGTTGATTTTCTGATCATATTTCTTTTCCAAGCACATTTTACCAATTACAAACCACATCAATCTTGATAACTACTATTCATTTTGTATTTAATCATTTATAAGTGATATATAATTGTTCATGAAGGCTGGAAATGAAAAACGCCTTATATTCAGGTGTTCAGAATTATTAGGCAGGTTTAAGTGTGAAACCATCAGGAACCCTTTAGTCTCCAGCGCCACCAGTTTCCAGAACTGCAATCTACCTGGAGTCTCCAGAAGTGCAAGGTGCAAGGTGTCAGGATCTCAGAGACGTAGGTTAGGTAAAGAATCCTAAAAAATGACCCCCACTTAATAAGAATCACAAGCTGAAGTGTTGTAAAATATATGAAGTTTTTTTATAGGCTTTATTGACAGACAGATTGAGAGTGACTCTTGAAGGACCAGCACCGCATCCTCTTGTACCACTGTTTGAAGGATTCTTTACCTAACTTAAGTCTCTGAGATCCTGACACCAGACTGAAAATGTTTTTTCCTTGACATGAGGTGTGTTTGGCATGTATCAAATGTAAAACTGCTCACTTTTCTGATATTTGTCTGGGGTGGGGGTGGGGGATTATTTGGCTCTAAGAGGCAGAGGACCTGCAAGACTGAATACTTTGGACGCAAAATTGGAATCATATTATTGGCACGTCAGAGTGATACGTTGGATTGGGTTACCTTGTTTCTCGCTCCAAAACCAGGTTCAACTCACCTTACCGTTGAAATCTCTCTGCGAAAGTGTTGATTCCGTCTCTCGCTGTCATATCAGCTTGTGTGAGTAATGATTACAGTGTGATGTTTTTATAAGAGCCACACGTCAAGCATGACGCCTCTGAAGGTGTCGGACTCCCATTGTTTATAAAGATACATCAGCACCCCTAAGAACAGCCTGCTTTCCAGGAATGTTGTCCAAAGTATTGCAGATTGGGTAAGAATGATGGAGGAAAGGTCACAGTAGGAGGGAGATGAATAAGAGATAAGCAAGTTTCTTTCCAGAAATTCTGCTGTAGAAACAGGTCAGCTTTCCAATTCTGAGAAAATGTCAAATCAGTGAAATATTTGTTCAAATTGAAAGGACAGGAGGGAAAGAGTAACTTTTTATATGTCATAGTTATTAGATATTAATTATTTTTAGGCACCATGGCTGATTTTGTCTTTTATAATTGAGTTAAATATTATTAGATTTCTGGAAAAGTCAAAATAAAATAGAAATGAATCTTTTTCCTCTTTAAAAAAAAATACATGTTTCAAGAACTCCATCAATAGTAATAAATCACATTTTTTGTTTAATGATATCATCATTCATTACATTGCAGTAAGTTAACCCTGTCCTTCCCCATCCCTCTCTTGCTCCTCTATTTCTCTTCCCTTGAAAGAGTATTGTCTGCACTGGCATGTTGAAGTGGCATCCGAATCCAGCACAGATCCACTGCATTCAGTCCTGTGAGGTGAGTGAACGCCAACTATATAACGTGAAGTCTTTCTGGTCAAAGTGTGTACGAGTACAGTATCGCACAAGAGAAAAAAGAGTCTCTGGGAGCTAATGTGATTTTATGCGAAATGTAAATTATTCTAGATTCTAAATGATTCTGTCACCCTCTTATCATTACAAAACCATATGCTCTTTTTTCCAGTAGAACACAAAAGGAGAGTTTTTTAACAGATATTCATGCAGCTCTTTTCCACATAGGAACAGTTTATAGTGACCAAAAGCTTCAAAAAAGGATAAAAACAAAGAATACAAGCACCATAAAAGCACCATGTACCTTTAGCACTATGTTTCAAGTCTTGAAATGAACAGTGGAATGTTTTGTAAAACTGTTTTTTTTTGTGTGTGTGTGTGTGTGTTATCTCTGGATTTTAGCTCTGTCAGTGATGTCAAGCAGTTTATCTTGAAAGTGAAAGGGTTGAGAGGTGTTTAGTAAAGTATGCTATTTAAATTAAGTGTGAGACTTGGATACATTTTTTAAAATGGATCTATTATTTTTTTAAATTGTTATTATTTAATCTATTATTGTTTTCATTTTTTAGTTTAAGTTTAGGGATCAGTAAGATTTTTTTTTGACAATATAATGAAAGAACGTATTAAATTGATTGAAAGTTACAGTAAAGATTAGGGGCCCTTTCATACACCCGGCGCAATGCGACGCCAGACACGATGCAAGTGCTTTTTGCTAGTTTTAGCCGGATACAGTTATCATTTTCACGTCCTGCGCCTACGTTGTTTAAATAGCAAATGCATTCGCGTCCATCTGTTCGCTATTGTCAGGTGCATTGTTGGCGTGTTGCTATTTTGAGGCAACTGAAAATGACTGCACCATTGACCAACAAAAACCTGGTCTAAAGTCAATGGTGCAATAATTTTTTTAGGCGGGTGCACAACACGCATACACTCTGCTTGGTACACACACAGAGATGTGCAGCAGCACACAAACATGCCATATATTAAAAATAAAAGGATTACAAAGTAAAAGATTATTATTGTGTACATAAAGTAAAAAATGCCTTCATATCACAATGGATAGTCATTGCATATATCAGGATTACCTATTTGCAGTAATGAAGAATGAAATTGGCTAATTATTTGACCAATCGTAGCAATACACACATGTATTTATACTGACTCATCAGGTGGAGGGTGTCTATATTCCTCTATGTAAATAGCAATCTGCTATGGTGCAAGCGCACCTGGCTTTTTAAAGGGAATGGGAGATGAGACTTTGATTGCTTTATTGCACATTACGCCCAAAACACACCCATTACTCATTAAGAGACCAGGTACAACCCTTTTAGACCATGCGCCTGGCACGCCGACTATTTTTTCCATCTATAAACTAGCAAAAATGGGGTTTTGAACATTCCCTAAGTGCACCTGTGCCAAGCACTTCAGACCATGCGCTTAGATTGTTAAAATAGGGCCCATAATGTTATAAAATATTTCTACGTACATTTAAAAAAAAAATTCTAATTAAATTGTTTAACTTTTTTTTCCTCTTATATATATATATATTTTACATCAGTGATACTTAGTTAAATGGTAAAACTCAGATGAATGAGAAAAATCAATGACATCCAATGCCGTATTTGATCTGCATGCTACAACAAAAGGGGAAGATTTTTAGTGAAAAACAACTTACATTTTGTTCTGCACACAAAACTGCTAAATCCTTTGTGTGGCAAAGAAAACTGAAAAATTCTACTTTAAATAAATACCACTGATTAAAAATTACAGCATATGGGTTTGAAACAGTATCAGGGTGAAAAAATGGTGAAAGAATTGTATTATAATACTGATTTGTAGTGTACGCCATCAGTATTATGGTGTTCAATGGAAGACGTAGAAACAAACGGCAGAGTTCACATCTGCTCCCTGTCAGATCTAGAGAGGAAAGAGCACTCTGACACTCTGATAGATAACCACCAGCAGAGCATTGAGGTGGTCCAGGAGGACCAGGGAGCACCATAATCAGTGATGAATGACGACGGTGTTGATTGTTTTAGTTTTAGGGTCCAATTATTGTGTCATGGAAGTCCAATGCGCGGATGGGGGAACCTGTTTTGCTCTTCACTATCTCTGTAGTCATGACGCTATATACGTCTATTAACTGGGGCGTTTGACTATATATGGAACTCCCAAATCAATTCCTGTGATACAATGAAACATTTTTTTTAAAAGCATGTATAAATAAAGCATAATGGGTTGAGCTAGTAGCATGTAATATGTCTCATGAGTGATTTTCGCAAAAGCCATTTATGGCCACAGGAATTCAGAGCTGGAGAGCAATACTTGAGGTCGCTTGTGATGAACCCACTCCAAAGGGTCATACAATAGAATCATTTTGTTTCCTATTTTTATTTTGTCTGTGTATTTCTTGGTTTACACATTCCCGAGTTTAAATTTACATCAGCAATGAGGCATTTTGCTGTCAGGGATTTCCGACACCATCCGCTCTTGTATGGAGACATCTTGAACATTTCTCGTGGCCAAGAGAAACATTTAGCGCAACGGTTGATGGACTGCGTGCCACATCTTCCCACAGCATGCTGACAGATTGATTCTTACCGGCGTTCCTTTTATCGCAAAAGTAAAACCGAATGAAAATATCATTGCCACTGTAAAATGTGGTATATACATGATCATAAAACATATTATTCCAGTTTCTGTTCCTCCAGAGTCCTTCCCGCAATTCACAGAATCCTGTTTAAATTCACCCCAAGCACTAACTCATCAGACTTTGTCAACAATCATAGTGCTGAGGTGCCAAAGCAAATGAATGATCTTATCGGTGTGTGTGCAGGTCAGTTGGACAGAGGAAATTTAAAGGATGTTATGTAACTGATGGATGCATTAAACCAGTTGTAAAATAATCACCAATGATATGTGACGAAAGTAACATACCAGGCTTCCCTAAAAGTCCACAGAAGTAACGCAGCAGAGTCATGTGAAGGCTGGAAGCAAAAATAGTGTTGAAATTAACAGTCAAGTGTTTTGGAAAATAATGGATGACTGTTTATTGCAATTCTCTCTGGATTTTTAGCTCCGTCAATGATGTCAGGGGACATGTCTTGAAAGTGAAAGGGTGGAGCGGTGTTTAAAACAGTATGCCATTCAAATGTTAGTAACTTGGATAAATTGTTTAAAATGTCTATATATATACAGTCAAACCAAAAATTATTCAGACATTTTTGATATTTTTGACATATTTTTACTAGTGGGTGCCGGACACTATAGTTAATTTATGTTAATGAGGATAGCAAAATAAACTGTGACATATTATACCCACAAATTCTTCATACAGTGGACTACCAGTGAAATTGATAAAAATTTGGAACCAAAAATTATTTAGACACTTTGATCTGACCATGTTTTGCTTAAGTGTTATTCTGACATAACTATCTATCTATAACATCTATCTATCTATTATTTTATCTCATTTTTTATTGTCAGTAGCATCTCAGTAGCAGTAGCAAAAAAAAATTCCCCACAAACATCAGATTTGATCATTTTTAATATATAGTTTCAGAGTAAACCTGACAGGTTTTATGAACTATTCATTCTACTTTGGAACACCATTGCTGTAGAGGGATGTTTTATGATTTTCAAATACCCCTCATATCTGCCAGACCCTCTCATCTCCTCTTGCCCTCGTTTGTTACCAAGCAAAACAGTTGCTTTTATATTGGAGACTCAATATAAATTATACCACAGCACATGTTCCAGTTGCTCTGCACCACATCCAGAAGGTCTTTCCCATTATAGGCTGATGATAAGTGAAGAGGTCGGCTCAGGTTATGCTTTAGTTTATGTGTCATGATTAATATTTTATTTTGAACCAACAAGACCAATCATAGGTAGACGTTTAGTCTGCTCTTGTAACTCATGGTTCTGGAGGATAATTTTTTTTTTTTTTTTTTTTTTTGTCTCTTAGATGAATGAGAATGCTAACGGAAAGATTTCTTCAAGTATTAAAGGTCTCCATGTATTAGTCAGTTTTGTTGAAACCCCTCAGTTTGTGTTTAGTTGCTTGGTTTTGATTTGACCCTTGTATTATGAATGCTTTTGATTTTGTTTATGATCTTCTGAGCTGTGGACTTTTGTTTTTTGTCTCTCTCTCTCCCTCTCTCTCTTGCTACTATCAAGCACAATTTATTTGGCTGCTTCAAACCAGCATTTGAGTCAACTTTTTCCCCTTTTTGTGTGGCTCCATTTGAGAAACTTTACAGATGATGACACAGGTTTATGAAGAACCACTGTTCACATTCCTTGCTGCAAATATGGTTAAAAGAATGGTCATTTGATTCCTCTCAGTGCATGCGCTGGGTTTCTTCATCTTAATTTTATTGGAAAAGTTGACAAGACACACACAAAAAAACAACAACCTGGAAACACTTCATTCACCCTTTCACTGTTGTGGTGTGTTACCTAAAATTTGTTTTTCAGTATGTTCAGCTTGCATTTAAAGACAAAAAGGAAAAGTTTACATTAGAAATGAAATGGAGGGGAACATAATTAGTAGTCTTTTGGGAACTCTAGAGAGAGCCAATCAAGGGGCGCATACTTCAGTGAAGTGAGATGCCAGCACTAACATGGGGCCTCAAAACAATGTTGTCCATGAAAACATGTTGTTGCCATGGAGTTTTTGTTTATTCTATCATTCGGTTAGCATTAGATGTGGTCGGTCAGGCAACCTGTGGAGTGTGTCCTCCCTCGCTCCAGTAGAGATTACATTTCTCCCAACATCGTGTAAGGTGAAAAGACACCTCGATTGTTTGCTTCAGATACGATTCCGTTTTGTTGTTCTCCGGTGTCTCAGATTGCGAACGCTCATCCCAGAAACTGTTGCTAGGGGTTAATTATGTTTTTGAAAATACATCTTTTTTAAGTGACTCATAGGGGGTTTCATTTTCAATAAATTTCTGTAATCTAAATCATGCTTTGGATACTGCCCAAAAACATAGCAGGGTTGCCTCCGAAAACCCCTCTTTGAGAGGAGGCCAGGAAAAAGAATTTCAGCATAGATACCTCAAAGTGGACGGCTTGAACTTACATTGAGCAGTAGGCTATCTGAGATAAATATATATTCATCATCGGATTACAGTAGGGTCATGGTGTCTTTCCTATTAAGTCTCGAAACATTGATGAAAACAAATTACACCGCAGGTCATTATCCCTAAAATAGAACTAGGTAACACTTTATTTTGCTGTGTCCTTGTTACACCTCTTACATTAATTTAATTAATTTAGTAACAACTGTAAATTATGCGTAGTTGCATGCAACTAACCCTAAACCAAACCCTAATCCTAAGTACATGTAGTACATGTATTATTACTCAATACTTATATGTATAATTACACTGTAAGGATACCTTAAAATATAGTGTAACCTAAAACTGTTTAGCCAAAACAGAAAGAATGAGCAAGTTTTAGGGATGTCAGTTTAATGTAATAATTTAGGAAGATTAATTATGAAGAAAGACAGAAAGGCTTAAAGGTGATTTCTTTTGCAGGCTAGATTTACATTATACACTCAGGAAAAAAAGGTACAAAAGATGCACCTTTGTACCTAAAGTGTGCATATTAATACCTTAAAGACCTATTTTGTGTTTGCAAACAGCTATGACATTTTTTTCTGCCTAGTGGTAGAAAATGGAAGCCACGCAATAAAAGAATTTAAAAAAAAAAAGTTAATTTCAAGTTTTATTTCCCACAATTCTGACTTTTTACTCGCAAATCCGAGTTTATATCTCACAATTCCCAGAAGGAAAAACAGAATTTTGAGACTCGTTATTCTGTCTTTTTTCCTCAGAATTGCATGTATATTCCGCAATTCTGACTTTTTTTTCCCCCTCAGAATTGTGATATAAACTCAGCAATTGCGAGTTATAAAGTACAAACTGGGAGATATAAACACACAAATGCAAGAAAAAAAGTCAGAATTGTGAAATAAAAATGTTATAGGCTATGTTTAAAAGTTATCTAATGTAAAATGTTATAGGTTTAAATGTTATTTCTATGTCCCCTACACTGTAAAAAATGATGTGTTGGATTTACTTAAAATACATATGCACCATTTTTGCATCACACTTTTTAAGTAAATCCAACTTGAAGCAAATTTATGTAAAACTAACAAGAAATCCTTTGTTATAGGTACTTAAATATATTTGTTTACTCAACATTCTTTACTTAAAAACACAAGTTGAATTTACCAAGTAATAGCAAGTTGTGTTAACTTAACATTTAAGCTAATTTACATAAAAAAAAGACAGTTCATTGAGTTGAACAAACTTAAAATTTTAATTAATTTTAGACCTTGAGTTATTGAATACAACTTACTGTACTGCTCTAGAACATTCAATGTCTTAAAATAAGTACAACACATACAATTAACAACAGCATTTTAATTCATTTTTGGACAGCATTTCAACAAAAGGGTTTCACACAATTAGTAAAATTAGTAAAATCAGTACAAAAATAAAGCATTTTAGGTTGATTTTAGGAGACTGCAGTATTACTCTGGAAACAGCAACTTAAATAGTATAAAACCAAAAATCATGACTGACTGTAGTACTTCTGAAAAAAGTGACAATTTCACCAAAAGAAAGTTCCAGTCTTTAAAGGATCATCCATGAAGCCACCTTCGTGATAATCCTCAGTGTGTGTGCTGTTCCAGTTCCTTTAGGTCACCATGGCTATCCTAAAGAAAAGCATAGCAAATGTGTATTTACTTACAACATTACATGGTAGTTTTTAGACTGTTTTACAGTGGGAAAAATATAATGTATTTATATAACACAAAATGAGATAGAATGTTTTGAAATAACAAGAAATCACCTTTATATCTAATAAATAAAATAAATGTTAGTTTATCGTTTCATTACTGTTTTATTTTATTTTACTCTAAACACTGTCACGGGTGGTTGCAGGCAAACAGACGAAGATGCAAAAAGCTTTAATAACAATAATCTAAATGACAGGCAAACAGGATGCAACACGCTTAACTTAGGGGCTGTTTACACAACACCGTTTTCAACTAAAAATGGAAAACTTTTTTAGCCGTTATGGCCGTTCATTTACACGACAGCGTTTTGGTGGCCTGAAAACACAAACTTTTGAAAATGGGTTTTAAAAAGCATGTTTTTGAAAACGATACAATTGTCATCTGCGTATAAACTGCAAAAACATGAATCTGAAAACAGTGATAGTGCGCACATGCGTATTACACGTTTAGTATATCCACCTTATTTTTCAACGCAAAGGTAAGGTGTTTTCTGCGAGTGCTCTGTAAAAGAATGTGTATGTGCAGGCGCGTAGTTTCTTTACAAAGTGACATTATTGCCAACTACTTGTCTGGTATACATAATATTTTTTTTTTAAAATTTTTTGCCATTTTTGCGAATCCGTGTGAATGGGGATAGTTTTATTAACACTGTCATCTGTAGAAAGAAAAAAACTTTACGTTTTTAGTACATCGTTGTCGTGTAAACATACCCTTAAACGTGACAGGACAAACGCTGAGTGAACTTAAATATGCTAATTTGCAAATGGGTTGTTTTACTATTAAAAGTGTTCTTTTCTTCTCAAATGTGCAGAGGATAATACAAATATGTTGAAAATTAGGGGAAAAAAAGTGTATAACAGTTACTGTATAGGGCTTATGTCTCTCTTAGTTCATGAAGCACTCTCCTAACAAGCTGATGATCTGAATCAGGAGTGTTAAATAAGGGAGACATGCAAAAATGTGCAGAGCAGGGAGTCCTCAAGACCAGGTTTAAATACCACTGCCATATGTATTGCGTTCAATGTATTCCAGACACTCACCTGGTAATGCTTGATGAGATTATCAGCATTGTCAGAGATGTACACCATTAAACACTGAATCAACTTCTCTGTGTATTTCCGCAGACAGCATTGGACTGAAAAGTACATGAAACAAAAAAGTTGATTTTCATGGTGCTTACACAAGCTTTAATACTGTATCTTAACTGACTGAGAAAAATATGATGCCTTTAAAAGCAGACAAATCACCCAAAATGCAGAAAATATGCCAGATTCACCTTTTATTTTGGCAAAGCCAATTTAATATTTAATAGTCAAGTGTGAAATTTACAAAAATTGTATACCTCCAAAAACAGGATGCACCATATCCTTCTATTGTTGCACCACAACTGTTCGCACTGGAAAGATAGAGAAAAACAACAGTATTAAACAACATAAAAAATAATTAGGCTAGCTTTTTCCATTTTTATTATGTATTATTTTTGGAGCTGTGTGAAAACTCAATGCATTAATGCCTGTGCATTAGTATTCATAAGTAACATGTTTCTGATAGTTGAATAATTCATATCAATTAAAAATACAAGTTCCCCATTGACTACAAATCCAACGAGTGGACATTAAACGACACACTTATATTTTATTTCGTTAATATAAAGCGAAGCTTTAGCTTACCTCCTTTCACCATCGTCACCACATTGCGCTTCTGAAAAGGTTGCGTTGTGCTTCCAGTTTACGAATACACCCCACTAACACAATAAATGAGTGTTATTGAATGTTAAAAAAGGCAAAATCTAATGTTTTACTTTGTTAATATAACATAAAGCTAAGCTTTAGCTTACCTCTTATCTCCATATTCACCACATCGAACTTCAGAAAATGTTGTGTTGCTCTTCCGGTTTAGGAATACACCCCATAACACAATAAACAAGTTTTTATGAATGTTTTAATAGTCAAATTCTAATATTTTATTTAGTTTTCTTTAAAGACAGCTTACCTGACACTCACTGTCTTCACCACATTACGCTTCAAAATGGCTCCAGCTTCGCTCATTGGCTGGATGGAATATTTGCATATCACGTGCCTCACAAATACGTAACATTTTATGTTAGGTTTACTTCATTTTAACCAAGTTTTAATGCTAGTTGATGTTACTTAGGTTTTTTACTTTACTTTACGCATACACTTATGTTCACCTTTTAATTTACATTTTTGTGTTGCTTACACTAGAAAATTTAAGTAGAGCTTGAAATGTTATGAATATTTAAATTTTTCAGTTTATTCTGTTTATCTTGTTAAGTAATAGATGTTGAGCCAACGAATCACTTTTTACAGTGTATGAACAGCATTTGTGAATATTATGTAGACTTATTGTTTATATCATATTCATGCTTTAATAGTAGTCTAATCATTGCAGGTTTCATCAGTCCAGTCAGTGACTTGCAACATAAACGTCTGCGTTTAGCTTCAAAGGGCGTCTTCAATGACGGTATTCTATAAAAATGAAGACTATATCTTTTGTATTCCGATTCTGACATCCAAAGGCACAACAAAAAAAAAATGTTCTCTTATTATGTGGATTATGCACATTTTCCTCCACTTGTTACCGCTATTTTTCTGCCACCACTATGTGAGCACAGCTGCAAGTGACATAACTGTGACATCTGCTCCAAATTGGTCTATTGGTACCAAAAGTATACACATTAGAACCTTTTTAAAAGTTACCATCATAGTGACAGACTTTGTACCATTTTTTCTAAGAGCGTAATGTCTATTGTTGTGGTCGTCTGCGTGTCTGTGGTGGTCACGATTTGGACTTTTCCTGACTATTGTTTTGTGCCAGATGTACATGAGGTCTAGGTCAGATGATTTTGTGTAGCGCTTAAGATGGTTGACTACAGCGTTGTTTAGCATTCACTGGCAGTGTTTCTCTGCTGGCCAGGGCAGATGCATTCCACTCATCCTTCCCATTTACTGTTACACGATTCTTTAGTTTAGGCATTAGGTCATTTTTCTAGCCTTTTCTAAAACAACATTAATAACGCACATGTTTTAGATTCAGATATTTAACTTGTATTGTGTAGCACGTTCATTTAAACACAAGGTAGAGTGATTGGTTTCAAATTGTAATTGCCAATAAATTTGCAATGTGCTTAAGTTAATAAAAGGGATGGAGAGCAAGAATAAAGAAATAAATGAAATATACACAAGCTTGAAACTGAAGAATGAAAAATGCTATTGCTTATGACTTGGAGAATGAGAGCACGGCAGGAAAAACATTTTGGATTGGGTGTAGGTTTAGCAGAGATCTCCTCGCCAGCTGCTCTTGCACAGGGATGTGGAATCAGGTAGAAGCTGGACTCTTTGAAAGGACTCCACAAGCATAAGAGAGCCAAAAGTTTCTTTGGCAGACTGCTCTTGTTTTCCTGTTATTGGCATCAGATCCTTTAGGTTAGGTAAAAAATCCTTTAGGAAGGCATTATGACACATTTTAAAAGTGTTTATGAATGTTAAATTTGATAATTGAAGTCCACTCAGGAAGGTTGGACTTTGCTCCCTTGGGCATTGCAAAACAGGTATCCATGCTCTAGCACAGGTGAAGTAATGACATTGAAGGAAGTACAAGGAAGTTAGGAAGTTTTGTCTGGAATAACAGATGCAGTTTTATTTTATTTGAAATGAATAAATGAGAAATGCCACCTACCATAAAGTGTAACAGAAATCCCTTTTGGCATGATCCACACATTTCATTCCTCTGAGATTCAAAGAACATCCGTACAGCCTCATGTTCAGAGAAAACTGTTAATTGTACATAGTAAAATGAAGCAACTCATGCATGAACCGTTAAAAGATTTTAAGGGCACATTTACTGGTTCAGTCTGCCTGTTTGGATGTACGTAAACTGTTTTGTAAGATTCTGCATGTGGAAGGTTCTAGTTAACCTGTTAGTATAATATTAATTATAATTCATTCTTGCATATAATGTGAGCCGGATTTTAGACTTAATGTTCTCTTTTTACATTATACTGTGTGTATATATATATATACACACAAGTGGCTCATATCAAAATTGTATACAATTTTTTTCCTAAATTAATCAAATGAAATAAAACACAAAATTAATTATTTTTAATGCTATGAGTGAATTTAAGCATTACAACATTTTAATGAAGAGTATCATAAATTATATATAAATATTTATTTGATTACATTTAACAGAGTTATTTGCAACCCTTTACAATAAGGTCCCATTAGTTAATGTTAGTCAATGCATTAACTAATATTAACTACAAAAATGAGCATTACATTTGTTACAGTATTTATCAATCTTTCTTAATGTTAGTTAATAAAAATATCATTGTTCATTGTTAGTTCATATTAGCTGAGGTCTATTAAATAATAATAACAGATACAATGTTCGATTTTAATATATTACTAAATCTTTAACTTAAACTAATATTAATACATTTTTTAGGAGTATTTTTCATTGTTGGTTCATGTCATTAACTTTTAATTTGTAAATATTAACAAATTGAACCTTATTGTAAAGTGCTTATTAGAATTATTAGTGTTTTTAAAGATTGAACGAGTGTTAGATGATGGCAAAGATAATTTAAATGTAAAAAAAAAAAAAATTTAATATCCAATATCGTTCGATACTGATAAATTAATTTCTAATATAATCTGATAACCAAATTGGAACAAATATATTGTGCATCCCTAATTTAAAATGTATTAACATGAAAACTAATTTAATAATACAAACAAAAATGTTCTTTCTAAACACACATTACTTATGTACTACTCAACCAAATGTCTGCTATTTTTCTTTTAAATTAGATTTTAATACATTAAAGGGTTAGTTCACCCAAAAATTAAAATTATGTCATTAATTACACCCCCTCATGTCGTTCCACACCCGTAAGACCTTCGTTCATCTTCGGAACACAAATTAAGATATTTTTGATGAAATCCGAGAGGTCTTTGACTCCTCCATAGACAGCAAACCAACACTTTCAAGGTCCAGAAAGGTACTAAAGACATCGTTAAAACAGTCGACGTGACTGCAGTGGTTCAACCTTAATGTTATGAAGCGATGAGAATACTTTTTGTGCTCAAAAACAAAACAAAAATAACGACTTTATTCAACAACAGAATTGACCGACGCTGTTCACGAGAGCAGCATGACGCATGCCTGTGATGCTGACGCGGGAGCCGGCCAATAATGAGTCGGCATTGTGATGTAGAACCTGGAAGCGCTGGACGTAAACAGCGCAGGAGAATGACACAGAAGAGAAGATATTGTTAAATAAATAAAAAATAAAGATTTTATAAATTTTTTTATGCGCACAAAAAGTATTCTCATCGCTTCATAAAATTAATGAATCGGCATTCTGACGTAGAATCTGGAAGCGCTAGAAGTAAACAGTGCAAGAGAATGATGGGAGAGACAAATTTGTTGAATAAAGTCGTTATTTTTGTTGTGTTTTTGCACACATAAAGTATTCTCGTCGCTTCATAAAATTAAGGTTAAACCACTGCAGTCACGTTGATTATTTTAACAATGTCTTTAGTACTTTTCTGGACCTTGAAAGTGGTGGTTAAATAGCTGTCTATGGACAAGTCAGACAGCTCTCAGATTTCATCAAAAATATCTTAGTTTGTGTTCCGAAGATGAAAGTCTTACGGGTGTGAAACGACATGAGGGTGAATAATTAATGAGATCATTTTTTTTTTTTGGGTGAACTAACCCTTTAAATACACTTTTTTTTTTTTTTTTCTTTCTTTTTTTTTTGCAGCCATTCGGAGGAGATGGATGGTGCGACACAATCAATAACCGTGCATACTGCCAATATGATGGAGGAGACTGCTGTCCATCCACTCTCTCATCTAAAAAGGTAAATCAAACCCTCTAAAGCTCATCTGAAAGGTTATTCCTCTCATCCTCATTTGTTCTATGCGGCATAGTCATTTTCTCATCCCTCTCCCAGAGCGCCTGTCTCATATTGTGCCGCCACATTGTCAACCCTTTCCATGAACATCGCCCACATCATTAGACACTCAGGTGGCGTGTTCTCCCATAGAGAGAATGAGCTCGGAGGAAAGTGTCTGTCATAAATAAATGACTGGATAGAGCAGCTTTTATTAGCAGAGGGCCAGGTGTCAGCGGTCACGGGCAACTGTAAAACAAGCAGCTTCTGAGAAAGTGAAATAAACCGTGAGGAACAGCATCCTGCCACTGTAGGTCCGGCGGAGCTGCCATGCTTCTGTTTACGCAGGCCATGGAAAAGTCCGAGTACGTTGGTGGGGCAGTCTGGTTTAAGAGCGTCTAGGATGACAGCCAGAAAGAAGGTTGGACAATAAAGAACAAATTTCTCTCATCCCTCCTTCTGTGGCTCCTTTTCTAGCATCCAAATACCTTCCACATGCACAGGAAACAAAATGATATGCACAGATACTCTGCATTGCTCTATTTTGTGTGGGTGATCTGAAAGCAAATATTTGGGTATTTTAAATGGAACCTATTATGCGAACATAAATGTGTCGGCAGTGTGTGTACACAACCACCCTATAATGGTAAAAATCCACCCACTCTTTTTTTTAATCCCCATAAATCATAAGCAGTGTCTCAGAATAAGCCGTTTGCAGTTTCTATGCAATGTGACGTCACATTGCACAAGCCCCACCCATGACTGCTGACGGACTCTGCCCTATTAGCATAGAACCCACCTTGAGTGAGCTGTACACAGTCTGCCATGTTTATCTCCTCACCAAAGCATTTAACAGCAGCATTCAAGTAAGAAATGTATTCGTATTAAAGGTGGACTCGGGAGAATTTCAAAAACACTGTTTGGAAGTTAGTCGGGCAGACACCAACAACAAACGTCTAACCAATCAGCATTAGGGGGCGTATGACAGTCTATGAGAGAGAACGAGCAAGAGGGAGATTTGAAAATAAGAAGAAAAAAACAAAACTGCAGAACGAGAGTTGGGACACAATACAAAACAGCTCAAAAGAATATCACTGGAATGAAAATTTATGACTGGACAAGTGCTTTAGGACCCGGTTTACATTAGAAAAGCTTTCCAGTACTGGAGAGAGCTAAGCGAGAAGGCCTGAAAACAGATGTGGAGGCTGCTTTGATTCCACTTCTCATGTGAGTAACACTGGGTTTGATTGTCTGGAGCTGCTGTGCTGTTGGCGACTAACAACAAGCACTTTGTATTTACTCTTGTGTACTGTACGTTCATTTTTTGTGCTTCCTTGTTGTTCGTTTATCATCTGCGCTTTATTTTTTGTGAAGCATGTTGTTGCGCGTCAGCTGTGATAAACAGACATCCACTCACATTGAGTGTATAACAGAGGCCAGATAGTGAGAGTTTTGTAGTTAAACCACTGCACACTGGCGACCGCTAGAGAATGCGGTGTTTAGCGTCATTGGTAGTCACAGCAGCGGATGGGCCGGGGTTCGAGACCGACTCGGAGCAGGGTGGATAGGATTGGAGTGTGAGTTTTGGAGGCGGAGCAATGAAGAGAGGGGTGGATTTGTTTGGGTTGATTTTAAATATCAACAATGTCCAACAGCGTTTTTCAAAATCTACTGATCCCACTTTTAAAGCTACTTAAGTTATTCAGTCAAGAGCAGTGAGTGATTTTCTGTTTTTCTTTTGTTGTTTGATTCACATTAACAGCATATGAAGAGTTTGGTTCCAAAACGCTATAACTCCATTTTGATTAAAGGTGCCGTAGAATATGTTTTCAAAAGATGTAATATAAGTCTAAGGTGTCCCCTGAATGTGTCTGTGAAGTTTCAGCTCAAAATACCCCATAGATTTTTTTTAATTCATTTTTTTAACTGCCTATTTTGGGGCATTGTTAAATATGCACCGATTCAGGCTGCGGCCCCTTTAAATTCTCATGCTCTCCGCCCCCGGAGCTCGCGCTCTCCTTAAACAGCATAAACAAAGTTCACACAGCTAATATAACCCTCATAATGGATCTTTACAAAGTGTTCGTCATGCATGCTTCGGATCATGTGAGTATAGTATTTATTTGGATGTTTACATTTGATTCTGAATGAGTTTGATGGTGCTCCATGGCTAAAGCTAACATTACACACTGTTGGAGAGATTTATAAAGAATGAAGTTGTGTTTATGAATTATAAAGACTGCAAGTGTTTAAAAAATGAAAATAGCGACGGCTCTTGTCTTCGTGAATACAGTAAGAAACGATGGTAACTTTAACCACATTTAACAGTACATTAGCAACATGCTAACGAAACATTTAGAAAGACAATTTACAAATATCACTAAAAATATCATGTTATCATGGATCATGTCAGTTATTATTGCTCCATCTGCCATTTTTCGCTATTGTCCTTGCTTGCTTACCTAGTCTGATGATTCTGCTGTGCACATCCAGATGTCCTGCCCTTGTCTAATGCCTTGAACATGAGCTGGCATATGCAAATATTGGGGGCGTACATATTAATGATCCCGACTGTTACGTAACAGTCGGTGTTATGTTGAGATTCGCCTGTTCTTCAGAGGTCTTTTAAACAAATGAGATATATATAAGAAGGAGGAAACAATGGTGTTTGAGATTCACTGTATGTCATTTCCATGTACTGAACTCTTGTTATTCAACTATGCCAAGGTCAATTCAATTTTTGATTCTAGGGCACCTTTAATTTGAGTAAAAAGGTGTTTTCTTTACCAAGAAAGCGGCAAGATGAAAACAACTATTTTATGTTTCAAACTTTCACATAGCATCTTTTGGTTATAAAAACATTAAAATTCAAATCTACATTTGTAGATTCATATTATTTTTCCCCCAAAATGCAATAAATCCCTGAAACGTTTTTTTTTTTCAAAATGCAATTAATCCATCAATATAAAAATTATTTTTCAAATTGAAAATACAAACAAAGTAAGTTGATTCACATATATGACAGAGTCTACACTGCCAATATTTATCTTATATACAGACATTTTACAAAAAATAAATTCAGCTGTCGCTCCCAAAATGAATTCAACGGGTCATCTTGTTAATGTTATAAATGATTTGTCATTACTGATTAAAGAGTATCTGGTGCCACCGCACGGTTAAATAAACACATTTGCAGAGTACATTGGTATTAAAAAAGGCTTTTTAAAAAAGCCTTCAATGTTTACAGTGTGTGGAATGGTGCGCTGTGATTGGTTGAACGGATATATTGCGTTCTGCAGAAAAGGGAGACTTTTTTGGAAAGAAAGGGAGAAAACATGACAGAATAACACAACGGATATCGCATTTTGCGCAAAATTAATGAATGACTTTTCAATACCGACCAGATACAATACTGATTTTGGCGGAAACTCAATTTTTTTGAAAATGGCGTTTATCGCGTTTTGAAACCAAACTCTTCATATACAGCAGTAGGTACTGTATATTACATTGCTTTCACTTTAATACACAGATCTAATATACACATGTGATTTCTTTACTTGCTGTTTACGTTCACAAGCATAACCAACTGTGTTTATGTGTTAACTTTGTGTGTATTTGACACTTTAAGCGTAATAAGATGTGAAAGAGAACTTAGTTTAAAACTCTGCGCATGCTTCGGATGTGTGTGCTTAGAAAACCATATATCAGAAGTTTAGACTGATATGGCTTTAAAACAGATGTTTTAGTTTTTGGTATCCTCGGCACGAGGCTCCGCCCTCTTCTGGAAAGTGGGGTGGGGAGCAGCAGCTCATTTGCATTTAAAGGGTTAGTTCACCCAAAAATGAAAATTCTGTCATTAATTACACACCCTCATGTCGTTCCAAACCTGTAAGACCTTCGTTTATCTTCGGAACAAAAATGAAGATATTTTTGATTAAATCCGATGGCTCAGTGAGGCCTCCATTGGCAGCAAGATAATTACTACTAAAGACGTATTTAAAACAGTTCATGTGACTAGAGTGGTTCAACCTTAATGTTATGAAGCGACGAGAATACTTTTGTGTGCCAAAAACACAAAATAACGACTTTATTCAACAATATCTAGTGATGGGCGATTTCAAAACACTGCTTCATGAAGCTTCGAAGCTTTACGAATCTTTTGTTTCAAATCAGTGGTTCGGAGAGTGACGTGATTTCAGTAAATTAGGCTTCGCTACATCATATGCGTTTCAAAACGTTTCGAAATTTCAATGGTTCACGTGACTTTGGCAGTTTGATATATGCTCCGAACTACTGATTCGAAACAAAAGATTCGTAAAGCTTCGAAGCTTCATGAAGCAGTGTTTTAAATACGTCTTTAGTAGCTTTCTGGGCATTGAAAGTGTTAATTATATTGATCTCAATGCAGGCCTCACTGAGCCAACGGATTTAATCGAAAATATCTTCATTTGTGTTCCAAAGATGAACGAAGGTCTTAGGGGTGTGGAACGACATGAGGGTGAGTAATTAATGACAGAACTTTCATTTTTGGGTGAACTAACCCTTTAAAGACACATGCACAAAAACAGCATGTTTTTCCTTCCACTAAAAAGTGGGCATTTACAACATGGTATAATAAATGATCTGTGAGGTATTTTGAGCTAAAACTTGACAGACACATTCTGGGGACACCTGAGACTTATAATACATCTTGTGAAAAGGGACATAATAGGTCACCTTTAAAAAGCATTAATAATAATTTTGATTATTTAGCGTGAAACTAAATCTAAAATTCAACGTTCCAAAGAAATGCATCATAAATGAGTGAATACTCTCAATTGGACCGCAATCGGACAATTGCATCCCGTAAACATCAGGTGAAATCATCCCTTATCCTCTAGTTTCATATTTACTTTTCCTGTAGTAGGCCGCTTAGCTGGGAATTTGGGTTTATTTTGTAACCTGTGGTGATGGCACGAATCCTGGACGAGAACCTCCTCCGGTTGATTCTTAACATGTGTTCACCTCCTTTACTCATCTGCTCACAGTCGGGCTTTCTTTCTCTCTTTCGTTCGCTGCAGCACTGAACATGACCGTAATGTCCTAATCAATCCTAGCAATCCTTCTAGTGTAAAAACCCCAATCCTTATAACTTTCTAGCTATGAAAATAAACACCCGAACAGGCCATTCCCCAAGTTTTTGTACATATTTCTTCAATAGACTGTTATTCTATTGGTCATTTTGAGTAATTTAGTCAACAGTTGATATCGATCACACATCTGGAAAAAGGTATTGTTCATTGTTTTGATCTACTGCGATGTATTTTCGAGCCGAATTACCCGAACCACACTTTGATCTCTCGTTCAAAGACTGCGTGTGGCTGCCACATACCGTATCAGATGTTTGTGGCCGAATATTTTTTGGACGCTGTTTGTAAAAGTGTGTCCGTTTGATTGACAGGTCATTCAGTTCGGGGTGGACTGCGATCACGATGAGTGCACCTGCCGTGACCCCGAAGCCGAAGAGAACAAGGGCATAGCCAAGCGAAAGGAGCCAGGACCGCTGTGAATGATGGCGAGGCGGAGAGCGCGCAGACAGCTCTCAGACTGGCTTAAAAAGAAAATGTCAATAACCTGAATGTTGTTCCTCGCTCCACATGGCTGATCAAAGGCAGTAATTCAAACCATAGCATTGCATAAAAACAACCCTCTTCAACACTAATCTATAAAATAATACCTAATATATTTTCAAAATCTCTAACATAGATGTAGATGTAGATATGACCAGTATTTTAGACCACATTCATTTACGTACACCATCGAGCAGACCAAAATTGTTTCACACGTAGCTGATATTTTATACAAATAGCTCTTGCTTGTTGTGAGCCATTTTCTTAACAGCTATATGTCATTAATACAGGTATATAAACAAGTGCTTATCTCAGACTGTCAGTTCATTCAGAATTCTGGATTTATTCCCCTCCTCATCCTTATTTTATACCCTGTACATGTACATGCAAAACCTGTGAAATGCATGCGTGCTTTGGGAAAAGAAGGTTCATTTATAGCAATTGTAATGGAAATATATGATACTATTTTTGTATGCTCTTCATTCTGTTCAAGTGTAGTATCACTGTCATATCAATAAAGTACAAATACACACTATTAAAGACAAGTTTGGTGGGATTTTAAAAGTCCATTGTCCATTATTGTGCACGATATTTTCTTTTTATTTAAATATCAAGATTTAATTTAAGATTTAAATTATTTTAACTATCAAATGGTGCAAAATGGAGACTGAAATACAATATGAAATCAAGAATATTAAAGTCAAAAATTAAATATAAGTATAACAAATTAATAATATTAATAATATAAGGAAATGAAATAGTAAAGAAAATCTGTTTTCTAAATACATGTTATTGATCTTACTGTGAATGATTCATCTATGCATTTCATTTTTTGACCTTAAAATGTCGATCTTCCAGTGATTTCACAGACTTCTCTCTGTTAATATGTCGGACTTCTCCAATCATTTTGTCCTCTTAAAGGGTTTGTTCACCCAAAAATTAACATTCTGTCATGAATTACTCACCCTCATGTCGTTCCACACCCGTAAGACCTTCGTTCATCTTCAAAACACAAATTAAGATATTTTTTATATCATCGTGATCGCAGTCCACCCCGAACTTATAAAGCTTCAGAACTTCATAAAGCAGTGTTTTGAAATCATCCATCACTAGATATTGTTGAATAAAGTCGTTATTTTGTTTTATTGGCGCACAAAAAGTATTCTCATCGCTTCATAACATTAAGGTTGAACCACTGTAGTCACATGAACTGTTTTAAATACGTCTTTAGTAGCTTTCTGGGCACTGAAAGTGTTAATTATCTTGCTGGATGGAATCATGCTCATGGATGTGATTATTAACGTTACTGTAGTATGAAGCAGAGCAGGACCGAGTGTTGTGGGAGCTGAACGAGGCCGCTGGAGCGATTGCACAACACACGCCTCACGAGCAGCGGAACTTTTATTAGTCGCCGGCGCCACTTCCGCTTTTCCAGTCATGAGTATGAGGTAACGCAGCTCTGTTTATCATATTAGATATATTTGAGAGTGTTGAAAATGATGTTATAACGTCACTCTGTGCGTTGGCTCGGCGGCTGCTGTGAGACACTTGTTTGAGACACACTGCAGTAAGATAGATCGATTTTAGAATATCATATTAAATGCTGGATGGCTTGTGTTGAGAAATTACAGGAAATTTTTTTTAAATGTATTGTATGCTGTATTACTGTTACTAAAAATAAAGCTGCATCTGAGTATGCTATGTCAGCTACTTCACAAAATAGTGTTTTTCTCTGAGGCGTGGTAAAGCATGGTACTCACAAAACATCAAGAAAATTAGATTTAAACAATAAGACTAAACGTGTTGAGCTATATAACAATAATTCGTTTTTGTTCGTAAAATTGCAATTTTCTCACGATTTACAAATAGTTGCAAACATTTGGGATATTGTACTCAAGTGAACAAAATATATAACACGGGCCTTGTTTTGGATATTTTACTGCAAAATTCGTACATATTGCACTTTTAATTACAAAATGTTATTTTTTGGGTGAACTAACCCTTTAAATCCCACTGTGTAACTCTGCTTTTGTTCAAATTTCAGTTGAACAATTAAATAATCATTGATTTAATTGAGCACTTTTATTTGGAATAGGAAATCAAACATAAACAAGACATGTTATTGTACACAACTTTAAAATGATTATTTTTCATAATACTGCTTATACGTTAAAAAACTTCTGTACAGTTTCTTGACCTCGCATACCTTAGTTTGAATACTACATTCAGCACATTAGTAATATATTTAATAATTAATTAACATTTACATTTGCTATAGCTCTTTCCATACCTATATGCACTACAGAGACAGACATTTTCAGCACATTGAGAAGATACAGTTTTAGTTCTTGTGAAAAAGTCCTACCTATACAAGCTGGTGTATGCACTATTTGACAAAATACACCACTAGTTCTAAATGACACTTCAATGCAACTTTCCTTTGACTGTACACTGTACATTTGTATGTTCCAGCCCACGTCACTAGAATGCTTCTTGAAAAATCAGAATGGACTGCTCATGTTCCCACAAAATATTTTCTTCTTCATAATTAAATGACCAATTAATGTTAAAACTGATGGAGCAGATTCTCTAGAGAGAAGCCCTAAAGGGGAGGCCGTGTTTAGGTACAACCCCTGACTAGTCCTCTTGTTGTCCAAATTGTTTAAAGTTCTTTGGGTTCTCCATAATCATTGTACATAACGGAGAGCATCTGATCTTCACAGGCCTTACGTAAGTCTTGGCCGAGATTCACCCAGCTGAGCCCGAATGCTTTGGTATCTGTATAACGACAAGACAGATACTTGAGAGATGCTCTGCGCAAGCCAATTTTGGGTTCCTGGAGGAGACCCCGGCACCAACCGCTGAGTTCATCCAGCTGAGACAGGATCAATCCTGCTTTCCTGCAGTAGCAAACACAAAGATGATATTTAGTTAGCAATATATGTTAATGTAGATACAGATTTTCTTTTAAAATTCTTTAAAAAGGTTTAATGCATATGGAACACATTTCAAGCAACTATACTATCTTATTGTTATTTTTATTAGGGGCACCACACCTACTGTATCCGTGAGTTTTCTTATTCTTTTCTCTTTTTCCCACTTTTGAAGTCTATGGCAGCCCATAGAACCTTTTGCAGGTAAATGATGAAATTTGGCACACAGATAGAAGCCACTCTGAATATGGATCAGAGCAATTTTGGAGTCTCTAACTCATTCTCTCTAGTGCCACCAACTGTCCAAAGTTATATTTACATGTATGCTAATAACTTTTGAACCGATAGGGCTAGAAACGCCTTTTTTACTCTGATTCCTTGTCTCAAGATGATTCGAATGCACCCATGATATTTAAGATTTTTCAACCATTTTGACTAAAATCAAATAAAATATCTTTAATTACTCGTTGCAGATGGTCTGATGCTTCCAGCCATTCTTGCATAACTCATCATGGTTTTTTTGTGCTTGACCCCTTAATTGCTGCTTGCAGCTATATTTAGATGCAAAGATGCATTAAATTGATCAAAAGTTACTTAAAAGGCGTATGTTAAAAAAGATTTTTATGTAATATAAATGCTGTTATTTGAACTTTTTACTCAAAGAATCCAGACAAAAAAATGTTTCTTGAGCAACAAATCAGCATATTAAAATGATTTCTGAAGGATCATGTGACACTGAAGACTGGAATAATGATGCTGAAAAATCAGCTTTGCCATCAGTGGAAGAAACTGCATTTTTTAAATACATTAATATAGAAAATAGTTTAGATAAGATTAATAATATTTGACAACTTTAAGTTTTATTAAGGATGTTTTCTTTGAAATATATTAATTTATTCATTATCTTTTGGATGATCAGTCAACAATTGCTCAGTAAACTAAAAACTCACTCACATACTTTTTATTTCGACTCGAATCTAATTTGATCCCATTATTGTAATATTTGTTTTATTTTCGTCTCGGATGCACACAGCTCATTCCTTGTTCCGCAAGTGATGTGCAAGTTAGTAATTTCTGCTAACAGCCATTGTGATATTCATACCACATAGTTTTTATAATATTGCTGTTACGCAATGCTCTTGACACTGGCTTGAAATTTTTCTTCCTTCAGTGGTTTAAACATTGAGCATTCCATTCCGTTTATCCATTCTGAGAATGCCCACCTCACAAGCTGCTCCAGAGCATGAGACTGAAAGATTGATGGGAGACTCCAATATAATAAATACAAACTGCAGGCGATGGCCATATTCAGCTAAAACACAGGTCTTCTGTCTGCACCCCTTAAACGACGCTCTTCAAAATCTGGACTGAGGCGATTGATCATAAATCAAGCCTGTGGTGTTTTATATTAAACTCTAATGGCAAAGCCTTTAAAAATGAACAATTTCTTGCCAAGAATCTTTTGAGGTAACAGGACCGATTAGGTGAACGGCAGTTAAGGTTAAGTACCTGTGAATTCTATTAGCGACAGTGACTTGAGAGGACATTTAGTAAGAATGTGTGAATGCGGTGAAGCGCCAATATCCTTCGCAAAAGACAAAAAGCTGAAATGCGATACCAAGAGTACGGAAAGAACGCTTCATTCCTAAGTCATAGCTTCACTTCAAACTCCTGCCAAACCAGAAGCTCAACACTCTACTGTATAAATACCGAAAACCAAATCTGTGTGGACCAACCAGGCTTTGGGGTAGCAAAGTGCATTTTTAAGTGTTCACAATTAAAATGTGGCTTAAATCGATTAACACTGTGTTTCAACTGATTGTTTTCTGAGATGCATTGAGGTTTAACGTAACAAAACTGAAGTATAAAATCATTATTTACTTTGGATTCCACTTAATTCTCAACATATAATAATGGAATTTTAATGATGTCAGAAATCACTAGCATATTAAATGAAAAATATTCCCATCTGCTTTCGAGATGCTGTCATTTATATCATTCTTTTGAATGTATTTGTGTTTTTAATATCTTGCCACATTTCAGTGGTTGTAGGAATTTGGATGTTTATTTGCTTAAAACAAAACCCTGTGGTTTGTTATCCTTTAATTTTTCAAAAAAGTCAGTTTTGGTCTCCAAATAGCAACGGTTGTCACCATAAATCCCAGCATGTATGGAAGTGGAAAATGGCCTCTAATTTCCAAGGTACGTTTTCAACCTCTTGGCCTCTGCCAGTGGCTCTCTCTCACTCTCGCTTTCCGAAATCTCTTGCACTAGTCTGGGAGGAAACAATCAGCTGCATTCCACCGACACCCGCAGTAACACACCGACCCACCTTCCATAACATCTATTTGAAATATCCTTATGGCAGCGCTCCTTATTGTAACTGTATAGCATTAATCTCCAACCAAAACAATGAAAAACTTTGACCGAACGCACTGAATTCCACCAATTAAAGCCTGAGTCAGTCCCACCAATTAAGAGTGAGTCACAAGACGACCTGTATGATATCTCAAAAAGAAAGAAAACATACTGTAAGAACAGTTTTTTTTTATTATCCATTTTGTTCCAAGTCAGAACCGGTTTATATGCCGAGTGGGATCAGTTTAGTGACAATTATCTCGTATTATGTCTAGTTGATGAAAATTGCATTTAAATGAGGATACCCCAGTGAACCGCATTCCTTTGGTATGGAAGACTTAGAAACAAATTCTCTTTGTTTATACTTCCTTCCTATCCTATGTCTTAAAAAATGCTGTATGGACGTAATGAGATTGGAAATGACGCATACGAGTTGTTTAGAAGGCAGAGGCTGTGGAGATAATGGCCCATCTCCCCAGACCTCCACTTGAACGGCTTATCTGAAGTCTAAAAACTTGCGCAATGTTTCATGGAACTGGGTCGATCACAGGGGCATGATCACACGCTCCAGTCATTGTGCAAATATCTGGATAAATTCATATGAATGAATGTTGTTTTTGAGTTATCTTGATGCATTCGTCGTAGGAGACAGCTTTAGGGGGTCAATTAATACTAATTGACCTGCTATTATTTAAGTTCATCAAAGTTCTCAAATCTCAATGATGGCCACTGATAGAATTAACAACAGGCCATTTACCCTTTAGCACTCATAGGGTCCTCCTTATGGAAAGGTTAATTATAAATAACTTCTCCAGTGAAAAAAAAAATCTACTAAAATGTGTTTTAAATACATTTATTTTGTGCTAAGCATAGTACAAATACATTTACATATTTATGTGCTAAATAAAAATACCCTGTAATTTTACTTTTGGTATACTAAACTGGTATACTTAAAGTCTGCTAAATTGGAACAACTAATTTTGTATTTTAATTGTGTTGGAAGTAGTGCTGAGTTCCAACTAAATATATACTTAAGGATATTTGAGTGTGCTAAAATTGAACTATATATATATATATATATTTTTTTTTTTAATCACAATTTCATCAGGATATACAGCTACTTTTGAATGTCTGTCATCTGTAGTTTACCCTTTACCCTAAGGCAGGAGCAAACTGGAACATGCTAAGTAGCCAAACTTTGACTCTTCAGGTACTGTATGACTGAAAAAATATCTTAGGCCTGAATTCGGTTAAACTACCATGAATCCATGATCTTGGTTTGAAAGCAGCACTATCGAAGTCCTTACAGCGGTTAACCCTCATCGATCACACTAGGTGGGATAGAGTTTGATGCAAGTGTGTTTTAGTGCAGTAACTTGGGAGCAAGAAACCTTGCAACATGGAGACGATTAAATACAACCTTTTAATTTGAACCGAGGCCTCAGGTACGCTTGTCCAAATGGCCTTAATTAAATTCACCTGCCTACTGTGCATCAGCGAGGAAGCGTTCAAGTTTTATATCGAACACATGGCTACGTTTAGAAAACGTTTCAGTGCAATTCTAAAAAACAGACCTTATTTGTCTTTTGTTTGTTTTGGAGGGTGTATAAAGATTACCACCCTGTTCTGTGGTCAGCATGATGCCTTAGTGATCCCTTTAAATGTACTGTAATCAGTTTGATTGCATTCAATCTAAACCTAATTAGCACAAATACCCTAATCACATGTCTGACGTTAGAATCTGTAATAGAATAATCTGCGTTTACTATGTAATTTAAGAAGCAATAAAAAACATTAAAAAGCACATAAAAGCTTGTGAAACAAGATATCAGGTTTAATTGCAATCAATAAAAATTAATGTGTCCCCCTAACATTCTCACTGCGATGAGCTCAATGAAAATATAAATCCAAGATTACGTAAAAAAAATTCCCGAAATGTTGATTATAAAGTAGGGGTGTAACGGTACACAAACATGACGGTTCGGTACGTACCTCAGACATTACTAACAGGTAAAGTAAATATAATGAATATATAAGCTAATATAGTGCATATATTTAGTGAAATCCCCTCTAGAGTTCAGTGTGAAATAACATGCTGTGGACACTGAATGACTTGCCTGAGGTAAATGTAATGCTACGTGAGATCTTTTTACTGGTAGGAAACAGAGTTGCATTACCGCGCGCGCCCCCTTATGGATCAGAGTGTGAATTGCCTGTGACTGTTACACCCCTATTTTATATATATATATAACATTCCTAAATAGTTTATAAAAATAGTTCATATAATTAATTAAAATATTTAAACATTCATTCAACTTCATTTACATAAAAAAAGATAAAAGGAATTGATCATTTTATTTAATATTTGTTTGTTTTTAAGCATAGCATTGCACTGTTAGCTTAGCGACATGCTAACATTAAACTCTATTGAAATCAATTGCAAGTCAAGTGTCCAGAGTGGTGTGCAATTTGGAACAAATTTGGAACACTCTACTATGTAGAGCATCCCAAACTGTTTACTTATGAAGTTCCATTATGGTTGCAATGCTATCTTAAAGGGTTAGTTCACCCAAAAATGAAATTTCTGTCATTAAGTAATCACCCTCATGTCGTTCCAAACCTGTAAGGACAATTTGAACACGTTGACTATTTGAACAATGTCTTTACTACTTTGATGGACCTTGAATTTGGTAATTTCATTGCTTTCTATGGGATATAAATAAACTCTCAGATTTCATCAAAAATATCTTAATTTGTGTTCCGAAGATGAACGAAGGTCTTACAGGTTTGGAACGACATGAGGGTGAGTAATTAATGACAGAAATTTCATTTTTGGGTGAACTAACCCTTTAAAAGGTAGCTGCCTATAAGCATTTAACTAGGTTTTGTAAGTGAGCTTAAGAATCGTCTTACAAACCTGGGCCCCAGTTCATCTTCACAGCGCCAAGTGAACTCTCCAAAGCTCTCATAGCGCTGGTTGTAGTGGTAAAGTACTCGGTGGAGGGTTGGTGAGCCCAGGTCCATGAGTGTGTTGTAGGCCGTCTGCTGTTCCTTCCCGCTGGTGTAGCCGTTGAACAGGTTATAAATCTTGTCTGCTATTTCTGAGGGGATATTAATCCAAATCAAATCACTTATGATCTTCTGAATATTGAAGTTCATTCTATAATATGCAAGCAATTCTCTACCTTGAGCCTTGACGTCATCCACGGCAGGACAGGGAGTTTTGATTGTCACCTCACTCGGACTGGAACGCCGACCCGTGTTGTCCACTGCCCACAGCCGAAACCTGCCATTGCACAATTAGACATTTGCCACTTACTCAATTCTCATATTTGGTTCAGAAATACAGTATTTTTAGGTTACACTCTGTGATAGTCCACTAGACATTCTACTAGACTGTTAGGTTAGGGTTTGAGTTAGTAGAATAAGTTACTTATAATCAGTAGAATGTCTGAGGAGGAGGATCAAAATAAAGTGTCCCAAAAATGAAAATTCTGTGACCATTTATTCACCCTCATGTTGTTCCAAACCCGTAAGACTTCAGTTCATCTTCGGAACACAAATGAAGATCTGAGAGCTTTCTGTTCCTCCATAGACAGCTACGTGACTAATACTTTGACATTTCAAACATGATCGCTTTATATGATGAACAGATTGAATTTAGGCTTTTAATTTATTCAGTGGACAGCCAGAAGGCTCTCAGATTTCATCAAAAAGATCTTCATTTGTGTTTCGAAGATGAACAAAAGTCTTATGGTTTTGGAATAACATGAGGGTGAGTCATTAATGACAGAATTTTCATTTTTGGGTGAACTAACCCTTTAATGGTGGGAAAAGAGTTAAGCAGACAATCTAGTTGACATGAAAGTGAACCAAAATCTAACGCAGACCATCGAACAAAAGTTTGACCTATTTTTATCTTTGAGCCTTTTGCGATATGATTGGGATATATGTTGCAGGCCAGATCTAAAACACATCTTCCAACATCAGCTCAAAATGTTCAGAGCATGTTTGTTAAATTCCCATTAAAATATATCACTACTACTAATAATAATAATTTAAGATGCATGTCTCAAAAGCTAACATTTATCTATATAAATAAGCTCAAGGTTGAGGTTAAATGAATAAATAAGTGTATTTGGATTCATTCCTATTTGGTTGGAAATAACACTTCCAAATAGATCTCGGAAATTATGAACCATTACCTTTTTAGGAGTCTTTTGAAGTTCAGAGTCAACAAATTGTTTCAGTGTGTGAATTATGTAATCATATAACAGCATATACCTCTATTAAAATCAAAATGCATGACTGCACCACTCCCATTACATAAGCATGAGTTTACCTTCAGCTCATGGCTTTGATTTGAGGATCCCTTAAGTACAGACAACTCAACTTGAACAATAGCAACCAGCTGTGGTGGTGTACCCACTCACTCCGAAAAGATCTCTGCAATTACTCTATTAATGATGATATGTGCCGCAGGCTATGAGAGGCAGGTTGTAAAGATTAAGTTGAACTACATCCCCATCTAGTGGAAGATATAAACAACTACCACCTGCAGTATCACAGCAGTGAGATCCTCAAAGTGCCAGGAAGAGAGTGAGCTAGGGAAAATGTGATCCACTGTTATGTCTGTGATTTATTGATGAAAGTCCTTCATGTAATCTAACCTATGAACTTCTGCTCTCTGAGGGTTGTTTATAGTCTTTTCTCATCAAAGCGGGCAGTCATGACCTAATGGTTAGAGAGTCAGACTGGTAACCTGAAGGTTGCAGGTTTGAGTCTCAATTCCGGCAGGAAATTACTGAGGTGCCCTTCAGCAAGGCACCTAACCCCCAATTGCTCCCTGGGCAGCAGAGCAAAAATGGCTGCCCACTGCTCCGGGTGTGTGTGTGTCTACGGTTTGCAGTGTGTGTGTGTGTGTGTGTGTGTTCACTACTCACTACTCCTAAAGTGTGTGCGCTCGGACAAATTCCGAGTACGGGTCATCATACTTGGCCTTCACATGTCACTTCACTTTCAAATACAAATAAAAGCAGAAGGTTTTTTTTTCTTGATTATTAATATAACTATATTTATATTTATATTTCACACACCTGTTTTGGTGACAGTAGTCTAAGCCCCAGTGTTATTTTAGTTTTATTAATATTTTGAATTAGCTTTTGCATTTGTACATTTTTAAATTTTTGTTTATGTTTTAGTCATTTCATTATGTGATTTTTTTTTAAATATTGCTATTTAGTTTTAGACATAGTCTCTTTAGTTCATTTTAGTTTTTATTTATTAATAAACATAAACTTGTTTCAGTTTATTGCCAAGGCAACATTTATTTTCGTTTAATTTTTCAACTAATATTTAGATTTTATTTCAGTTTTATTTCAATTAACAGAAATGTTTTTAATAGTTTTAGTTAACGATAATAACCCTGCAGACCACATTAAAAATCATGAAATGGATATTTTAGGTGGAAAAAATACACCAAAATAGGACATTCATTTAATTTGGTTATTTTGCTGATATCGTTTTGAATTAAAAAATGATTAAAATGCAAAACAGAAGCATTTCCACTTGCGGTCTCAGACTTTTGGACCCCACTGTGTTTTTCTTGAAACTTAAAACTCTGAAGTGAACCTGACAATAACACAAAACAGGTCCATAAATAATATAAAGACAATATGTGCTTCTTTGAACAATGTTCAAATATCAGAAAGATTTGAAAAGAAGTATACTCAATCCTCCCGATGGGCTGGTGGAATCTCTCCAGCATGCCCTGCATGTCCACTGTGCATGTGTGAGCTAACTGCCTACATATGTGCTGGACATGTAGCACAGGAAATCAGGAGGAAAAGTAGCAGGGTGTTTAAATTCAAGCACCTACATGTTGAAATACCCACATGAAAGTTCCACGAGCACAGACAAGTGCAAGCAATGCTGCAATGAGGTAAACATCATGTTTATGTTACACATATGGATGAAGTTTCTCAATTCTATGTCCTTAATAGCTATGTAATATAATTAATATATAACATAATTTATATTTATAAATGTATTGTTATTATTATTAACCATACTACCCATTATTAACAACAATATCATGATCATCGAGTGAGAACCACAGATTTATATTGAGATTTAAATTTGTAAGCTTCCTTTGAGTATCATTATATATTGTGACTTTTTGTGACAATTCTTTTTTTTTTGCAATTGCAAGTACACATCTCACAATTCTGAATTTTTTTTCTCAGAATTGCGATATAGTCAGAATTACGTGATATAAACAATTGCGAGTTCTAAAGTCAGAATTACATGATATAAACTTACAATTGCATTATAAAATCTGAATTGTGTGATATACAGTCAGAATTACGTGATATAAACTCACAATTGCAAGTTATGAAGTCAGAATTGTGTGATATAAAGTCAGAATTACGTGATATAAACAATTGCGAGTTATAAAGTCAGAATTACATGATATAAACTCACAATTGCATTATAAAATCAGAATTGTGTGATATACAATCAGAATTACGTGATATAAACTCACAATTGCAAGTTATGAAGTCAGAATTGTGTGATATAAAGTCAGAATTACGTGATATAAACAATTGCGAGTTATAAAGTCAGAATTACGTGATATAAACTCACAATTGCAAGTTATAAAGTCAGAATTGTGTGATATAAAGTCAGAATTACGTGATATAAACAATTGCGAGTTATAAAGTCAGAACTGCATGATATAGTCAGAATTGCAAGTTAGAAATTCAGAAGTATGGGATATAAACTCACAATTGCGAGAAGAAAAGTACGAATTGTGACTTTATATCTTGCAATTCTTCCTTTTCGATTTTGTATTTAGTTGCGGAAACAAGCTTCCATGTTTACTGAAACCTTTTCGTGGTGTATGCAGCCCCGTTTAACACATCAATCTCTCTATTGCTGTTTCTGCTATAACCGTGAAGTGCACCCTTTGACGCACTTTAAAACCATTCCAAAGTATGAAATGTTTCCCCAGCTGTATCTGAAGCATATAAAACTCGCTCAAATTGAATGGGGCCTACTGAGCGAGCAGACCATGTTCTTCCCCATGGCACAAAAATGATTGTTCCTGAGAAAAGGATGTAAAATGTCACATAACCATCCAAGGGAGTGTAAACAGACGGAGGCCCAACACGCAATTATCACTTTCAAGAGAAGACGTCGGGCTGATGTCACCAGCTTTTATACAAAAACGATGATTGGGCCAATTATCCTTTCCAAGAGGACTCCTTACCTGCTACAGAGACAGCCAAGCTATTTAGTGAAAAGCATATGCTAAATCAACTACTGATATTGAAAAAAAATTGACATAGGTAGGAAGTACTCCAGACATATTTTACACAAATCATTATCGGATTTTCACAGCCTTAGTTGGATATAATTGCTTAGACTCACGCAGATATTAAAATCCCTCATCTGACTGAAGACATGCAACTCAACGTCAGTTCAAAGTCCAAGTGAATCATCCAGCCAAAAGTTGGGCCTCTATGTTTTGTTTCTCACTGAGCGCTCAATGACGATGCCTCTTGCAAAAGCAAAGGAAACAGGTGTTCCATGCTGAAGAAACCTGGCATAAGAAACACTGTGAACATAAGGCCTGGAGGTGACCTCTTCCATTTAGATTATTAGTACGGTCGCACTTTATATTAGGTGTATTTAACAACTATGTACTAATATTAATATTAATATCAATCACTTATTGTGTGCATATTGTATATGTTTTTACATTATGCTTATATTTAAAAAAATACCTGCATGTAATTACATCTTGATTTCTGTAATTACATCTATAATTACACTGCTGACCTTTCCCATACCTCTTAAAAAATTTATACATATTTTTTTGTTGCAACCATACCAACCTATGTTCTCCATTTCATCTGTCACGTCTTCGAGCCGGTCGTGACATAAGAAATAGTAATAATAATTAATATTTTTATTATTATTATTATTATTTTAGAATATGTCAACATGCATTTTGG
>RJVU01044706.1:945876-973657 GCA_003731715.1 Anabarilius grahami
ATAACAGTAATAATAATTCTTTTTTTTATGTTTTTAATTAATAATAATAATAATAATTAATAATAATAATTATTTCCAAAATGCATATAAACCAAAGAGGACATGAAGGATTTGTCAGGACATAGTAGTGCTTCTTTCATTTCTGTTTTTCATAAATGCAATATATATTTAAATCAATTTAAAGCGTTATAATATGACAGGTGGTTTTAAGGGTAGGGGTGCTAATGTAATATCATTTTGATAAACTTAAGAGAAAATCAAATAAAATGACACATTTGTGTTGGGAACATTATAGTATTCATCTCTGATTCATTTCAAAGTGGAAATGCTGCTATTTAAAAAAAAAATTGACTCAATTAAAGTCAGGAAGGAACTCACATGTATGTGGTGTCTGGCTCCAGGCAGCGCATGATCAGTGAGATAGATGAGAGGGGATCACGGATGTCCACGAGCATCACACACGGAGATTTGGCCCCCGACATGATGTCATCTACAAAACTCAACATAGTCTCTGTGAAGAGAAGAAAACTTTGTTTAGCACACACACATAAAGATGTACACACAAACAAGTTTACAGGACCTAAAAAAAAAACATTTTGATCTCTCATGCTGGTTTTTAGGTCACCAAACCATTTAGAACATCCTGTTTGTGTGTTTAGTTTCAAGTGTTTCTAATCAAGTATGATTAATGATATGTCATTTGGAGACAACCATGCTTGCGCAGGGAAAACAAACAGCAGCAAAACAGCCCATCTTCTAAGGAAAGCCTCTGCACCGCGAACACTAAATGCTGTTTTGCATGAGGATTTCCCTCACCCTGAAAAGCCCTGCCTGACTCTGACCCAGTGCAATGAAAACAAGTGTTTCCCCACTTCCCCTGCTCGCTGGAACACGCTAGAACCTTCCAGAGATGGAGACCCTGTGGTTTGGACATTTTGAGCGGAGAAGATGTTAGTGGTTTGATTTCACACGAGACGCGTGACCCAGATCGAGCTGCGAGTGTCAGCCATCTAAAAACCCAAATAAAGAGCCCATACAGAAGTTACTTGTGAGGCTGATGTGCTTTGCCTTTCTTATTACGAAGTGGACGGGAAGACTGTTTGCCCAGCTGGCCTGCATGCGTCACAGGACATGAGCACGGGGGCCTCGTGTGCTTTTCATAGCAAAGAGAAACCTCCCGTCCGTGGATGGGGAAGCTTTTAAAAGCGGTGGTCACCCTGCCTGTCTTCCTGGAGGCCTCCTCTTCGAAAATACCAGGCTTCTGAGAACATGATGCCAGGATAAACGCGGAGGGTGTGTGTGTGTGATTATTTGCTTGCTGTCACCAGTAAGTATTTACAGTGCTTGTGGAGAAGTGAGTCGATGAACACATGCTCTGACTTTAATGAAAAGTGACATTGTAAGGGACTGCAGCACTTCGGGTAACATTTATCCAGTCATACACAGTTCCACCGACAACAAGATCTAACATCTCTGTTTTGTGTCGAAAAAAGGGGAAATGTAAAAACTTTGATGTGTGTGGAAAATTTTGCAAGTCTGTTTTTATGAGATATGAAATTGTGTGCCATTTATGAACAGAGGAACACGTTTTAAGATTATTTATAGAGAATTTTTGAACAGAAATACTGAATGGGAAAAGTGATGTAGGAAGTGCTGTTCACAGTTTTTTAACCGTGTTACACAAAATAATGAATTAATAAGTTGTGCGTGTGTGTATATACAGTATATACTTCGATCAGGCATAACATTATGACCAGTGACAGGTGAAGTGAATAACACTGATTATCTCTTCATCACGGCACCTGTTAGTGGGTGGGATACATTAGGCAGCAAGTGAACATTTTGTCCTCAAAGTTGGTGTGTTAGAAGCAGGAAAAAATGGGCAAGCGTAAGGATTTGAGCGACAAGGGACAAATTGTGATGGCTAGACGACTGGGTCAGAGCATCTCCAAAACTGCAGCTCTTGTGGGGTGTTCCCGGTCTGCAGTGGTCAGTATCTATCAAAAGTGGTCCAAGGAAGGAACAGTGGTGAACCGACGACAGGGTTATGGGCGGCCAAGGCTCAGTGATGCACGTGGTGAGCGAAGGCTGGTCCGTGTGGTCCGATCCAACAGACGAGCTACTGTAGCTCAAACTGCTCAAGAAGTTAATGCTGGTTCTGATAGAAAGGTGTCAGAACACACAGTGCATCACAGTTTGTTGCGTATGGAGCTGCATAGCCGCAGACCAGTCAGGGTACCCATGCTGACCCCTGTCCACCACCGAAAGCACCAATAGTGGGCAAGTGAACATCAGAACTGGACCACGGAGCAATGGAAGAAGGTGGCCTGGTCTGATGAATCACGTTTTATTTAACATCACGTGGATGTTCGTCGCTTACCTGAAGAACACATGGCACCAGGATGCACTATGGGAAGGAGGCAAACCAGCGGAGGCAGTGCGATGCTTTGAGCAATGTTCTTCTGGGAAACATTGGGTGCTGCCATCCATGTGGATGTTAATTTGACACGTACCACCTACCTAAGCATTGTTGCAGACCATGTATTGTACACCCTTTCATGGAAAGGTATTTCCTGGTGGCTGTGGCCTCTTTCAGCAGGATAATGCGCCCTGCCATGAAGCAAAAATGGTTCAGGAATGGTTTGAGGAGCACAACAACGAGTTTGAGGTGTTGACTTGCCCTCCAAATTTCCCAGATCTCAATCCAATCGAGCATCTGTGGAATGTGCTGAGCAAACAAGTCCGATCCATGGAAGTCCCAACTTGCAACTTACAGGACTTAAAGGATCTGCTGCTAACATCTTGGTGTCAGATACCACAGCACACCTTCAGGGGTCTAGTGGATACCATGCCTCGACGGGTCAGGGCTGTTTTGGGAGCAAAAGGGGGACCAACGCAATATTAGAAAGGTGGTCATAATGTTATGCCTGACTGGTGTATATATATATATATTGTCACGGTGGATGGCTGATATGAAGCGCACAACAAAGGAAGTCTTCAAAGAGATATTTTAATATAATAATCAACACAAACAGGAGAATAACTAGGAGAATAACTCAGAGAAAAACACAACCAAAACACCATAAACATTCAACAACACAATACAAGGAACTAACTGAAACAAAGGGCTTTAATACAGAGCAAACAGTGGGAGAAACTAAACAGATAATTAAGACAACACACCTGAACTGAGGAACCTAATCAATTAGTTACCATGGAAGATGGATCTATCTAATCCCTCCAAAAATAAATAAATGTAAAATATATGAATTGTGCATTTGATTTTAAACATATGATTTTAAATGTTCACCAACTCAGTGGGACCTTGGCAAAGACTGACCAGCACCCTGACAAACCTGTTGGTGCAGTTCTCAGAAAACAATGCAGACGGGGGAAATTTAGGACTTAACATTTATTTGACTGTTCTATGAAAGATGATAAAGACAATTTCTTTGGAAAGGAAGGTAAATCTTATGCATTCAAAGAATAACATTACGGTGAACACAATTTTCTGTGTAATTATAGTTCTGTCATGACAACTCTCTGAGTGTAATGGGTATGACAATGTTGATATGTTTGGTCTTGGCGGAATAAATCTCCTATATATCAGGAACCAATCAGCTGTGCCCTATAGATAATGATGTGATTACGAGCAGGTTGAGTTAAAGGACCTATTAGCCTGCGCCTTCTAGAGTTTCATGACAGAACTTTGTATTGCAGTATCGTTATCTTGTTTCTTAAGCTTAAAATATATTTTTTGCTCATGCTCATTCCTTCCATTTTAAGTGTCATCATGCACTGGCATGCAAACTTTGTCCAGTTCCCTACAGCAACAGGTCTGCAGGAAAAAGGCTTCCAAAAAAACGTCCACATAACCACCAAGAGTATCAAGTGTGTGCAGTGTTTCCATAAGACACTGCAACAAATGTGTTCCCTGACACTTTAACTCTCTTTGACAAATGGTGATATGAAAATAATAATAAGATAAATAATAAAAAAGACCTATCAAGATATCTCCACCTCTTTATCAATCTAAAGATGTGCCTGACAATCGTTACAAGTACAGGTGTCTGGCAAATATGGCTAAATTTATGCTCTTTCATCATGTTCCATCCCCACACTCAAAAAAATGATACGTTGGATTAACTTAATTTTTTTATGTCAACAGGTTCCACGTAATTTGATTATGTTGCATTTAATTAACATTATTTATTTCAGTTAACTTAAATTTATTACGTGCAGTTAACTCAATGCCATTTAGTTGAATCAGGTTAACATTCTTAATTTTGTTCAAAACCATTAAGTTTAATTATCCTAATATTAATATCAAACAGAAATTTAAAAAAAAATCCAGTTTAATTGATTAGTTTATTTAGTGGATGCATTCCAGAACAATTTTCACAACTTTTATAAAATCTTTACTCTGTAAAGACTCTTATTGTTAGGTGTTAGCCAGAAGATGGTTTTATTCCATCTATGGCATACCCAAAATTATTATTTATTTATTATTATATCAACTTTAATCGTTGTTGGCAGGTCCTCAACCCTAAGCACATGTTCTACACTTCACTACAATGGTAACCCCTAAAACTATTAACATAACAGAAACTTTTAAATACCAACATAATAGAAAGTAAACATTAAAAAGTCTCTCCATTTTCTCATTTTGCTAAAAACTGCTTAAAATAACACTTTATTTCAACATTTACTCTTCCAGATCAGCCCCTTTGCAAAGCATGATGGGAAGTGAAAGTCCTGTTTGATTGAGTCCTGGTTGAGTTTACTTGATTGAAACATGTTATTTTAATATTAAGTTAAGTCAAAAAGTAATCGTTTTAAGTCAATTTAACATGAATCAATTAAATTTGAACCAGAAACCTAATACAATGGTGTTGAATCAAAATAAGTTGTTTAAATAAAATGAACAGCATCAAAAAATCATTTTTTTGAGTGCATGCCTCAGTCTCATTTTTTCAACGGGAAAGACCTGGGTTGACATGACTACACTATGATGCCTGGCTGCCCTCTGTTAAACTTTCATGGGCTTTGACCAAAAACCCTCTCTGACTCTCATTACTTTGTTACAACATCAAGGCCCAGCCAGGTATAAGGATCCCAGCCTATCCAAGAGATTTCCAAGACATTTTGGAGAAGAATCACCCACAATGTTAAAGAAACAATACACAAAGCAAATCAAAAACTACTGTACGTTTTATATATCCTAATATATATAGCTTATATACATGCAGCATTTAATTAAGAAAGGAAACACAAACAAAAACATTTAGATGATGGAAACAGGTCTGTCAAGTTGTTAATCAAAACTTGAAAATGGAACCTGGCTTTCTAAACTATTTGGCAGAAAGGAAACAACGTGAAGGCACTTTAACTTGGTTTTGTGCTGCCTGCTTCTCTTTGTACAGATAATAATACTTATATGTGACCTGGAACACAAAACCAGTCATAAATCGCACGGGTATATTTGTAGCAATAGCCAAGAATACATTGTATGGGTCAAAATGCAAAAAAAAGCATTAGGCTATTATGTAAAGATCATGTTCCATGAAGATATTTTGTAAATTTCCTACCGTAAATATATCAAAAATTTATTTTGTAAGTAAAATGCATTGCTAAGGACTTCATTTGGACAACTTTAACGGCGATTTTCTCAATATTTAGCTTTTTTCGAACCCTCAGATTCCAGATTTTCAGATAGTTGTATCTCAAACAAATATTGTCCTATCCTAACAAACCATACATCAATGGAAAGCTTATTTATTCAGCTGATATATAAATCTCAAGACCCTTATGACTGGTTTTGTGGTCCAGGGTCACATATGTGGAGGGAGAACATCTATTCGGGAATACCCTGTCCTGGTGTGACCTCATTCAGGGACTGAACAACACATCAGTTACTATCCCTCTGATTTATCCAGAATTAAAGACAAATAAATGGCAAGGTTAAATTCATGGGAAAACGCTCAACTTAAAAGCATTTATTGTTTTAAACACATGTTGGTAGTGAAATAGGGGGCCAACCAACTGGATGATCTTAAACCAAAAGATAATGTCTTACAGAGAGTGCATAACATTTTCAACAGTTCAAGGCAAGACCCTATTCTCAACATCTGAGCCAAAGACAACATTCCTCAAATGACTTAAACGACTCCTACATTCAGCCTGAGAAACATCAATACCTTGATGCAAGTATCAGATTTGTGCATTACTGAAACATATGCCAACTGCTAATAAAAAGAGAACATAAACCTTGACTGATATACACATGCCTGTGGTAAATACTGAGCCATCGTGTACAAAAATATTTATTTCTCCTATGAAATACAGAGGATTCCATTAAAAACATACAGAGGCAACAGTTGTGAAGTGGATTCATGTGAGCTGCTAGTGTTGTGAGCCTAAAGCTTTTCCACAATGTTTGCCATATGTTTTCCCTAAACTAATTTGTTGCTTTTCAGACACATAGACATTACTGTTTCTCCCCTGTGGTTAACCAGGAAGCTGAAATGTGAATAACTTAAATAAAGAGAAAGAAAGAAAGAAAGAAAGAAAGAAAGAAAGAAAGAAAGAAAGAAAGAAAGAAAGAAAGAAAGAAAGAAAGAAAGAAAGAATGAACTGGGAAAAGGGAGGAAGGAAAGTGGTGAGAAAAGGAAGCAAAAAAATAAATAGAGAAGCGAGCAAAGGAAGGAAGGAAGGAAGGAAGATGGAAAAGGAAGGAACTTTCTGAGGCTTTGTTTCTACCAACTCAGGTAAAAATTTATAAGTAAAAACTTCAAAATCAAAAAGAAAGAAAGAAGAAAAAAAGAAAGAAAGAAAGAAACCCCCCCCCCCCCCCNCCCCCCCCCTCCAAAAAAAAACAAAACAAAGATTCTATTAGATGCGAACAGCCATCCAGAGCCTGACCACACATAATGAGGATCTTTTGTTTCTGTTGAACAACATTTCAATTAAACATCTCCAAATCCATCACAGGAGCAACTCCAAAGCGTAGTATCCAAAGAGCTGGAAATTTTACCAGTTCCATTAAACAGCAACGCTCTGGTACCAAACACACGTGGAGCCCGCAAAATACTCCACAAACAACATCTGGCCTTCGTTGTCTACTTTGATGAACAGAGAGCGAGTGATGGATAACAACGGTTTGTAATGTATCAATTCTTGGCATTTCTTTACCAAAAATGATTAACAGACTCGATCTCCCATGTGGAACATATTGTCTTCTTTGATGAAAAGAGGATATAAAAGGTTAATTGTAGGAGAGGAAAGGTGGGTGTTAGCGCTTCGCAGAGTTGGAGTGGGTCAGAGAGAAAATGAAAACTCTTTAATCTGCATTCATTTTCGTGCAAAGAACTTTTGATTTAGACGTTACACTTGCCATTTACGTCATAGCGCTGCTAAGAGCTTAGCTGCCGCTCAGCTTCGATTAAATTGTGATACATGCTCTATTCTACCATTTGATAAAATCCCACACTTGACAGCAACCAACAGGTGATAACACTTAGCCTCCATGTGCTGTTAAGGTAAGAAAATTGCCTGGAAGACAAGTTTAAATACTGAACGTGACTAAAGACCGACCACACCAAAGAAAGCACTAAAACAATTTCAGTGAGCACAGAATGAAAAAATATGATAGAAAGCATTCACACAAAACACATTTGAAAAAATTAGCAGGTCCAAAACCATACAGCAAACAGTCCTCTTAAAAGGATATAGAAACATATAACAACCACAATTACTACTAATAATAAAAATGGCAAACCTCTTAAAGGGTAAGTTCACCCAAAAATCTAAATTCTGTCATTAAAGGATTAGTCCACTTTTAAATAAAATTTTCCTGATAATTTACTCACCCCCATGTCATCCAAGATGTTCATGTCTTTCTTTCGTCAGTCGAAAAGAAATTAAGGTTTTTGATGAAAACATTCCAGGATTATTCTCCTTAGTGGACTTCAATGGCCTCCAGACAGTTGAAGGTCAAAATTACAGTTTCAGTGCAGCTTCAAAGGGCTTTAAACGATACCAGACGAGGAATAAAGGTCTTATCTAGCGAAACGATTGGTCATTTTTGGAAAAAAAAAATACAACTGTATATGCTTTATAAACACAAATGATCGCCGTGCACGTGCTTCCGCTTGCCGCATTCTTCAAAAAGCTTACGCCGTATGTCCTACGCCTTCCCTATTCTACTTATGGAAAAAAACAAAACTGGCAGGAGGGCATTGAAGTCCACTATAAGGAGAATAATCCTGGAATGTTTTCATCAAAAACCTCAATTTCTTTTCGACTGACGAAAGAAAGACATGAACATTTTGGATGACATGAGGGTGAGTAAATTATCAGGAAAATTTTATTTAAAAGTGGACTAATCCTTTAATTACTCACCCTCATGTCGTTCCACACCCGTTCATCTTCAGAACACAAATTAAGATATTTTTGATAAAATCCGATGGCTCAGTGAGGCCTCCATTGACAGCAAGATAATTAACACTTTCAGATGCCCAGAAAGCTACTAAAGACATATTTAAAACAGTTCATGTGACTACAGTGGTTCAACCTTAATGTTATGAAGCGACGAGAATATTTTTTGTGCGGCAAAAAAATATCTAGTGATGGGCGATTTTAAAACACTGCTTCATGAAGCTTCGAAGCTTTACGAATCGTTTGTTTTGAATCAGTGGTATCAAACTGCCAAAGTCACATGAACCATTGACATTTCGAAACGTTTCAAAACATTTATGACATAACGAAGCCTCGTTTACTGAAATAACATGATCAATATCTCAAAACCGCTCAAAATGCAGATAAAAACCTTGTGGCGACATATAATATATATATATATACATACATATACACACATATATATATATATATATATATCAGTGGCGTGCAGTGGTGTTCTGCAATGAGGAGGCATATTTTCTTTTTTATGAATCAAATGTAAATTCATGTGCATTACTCTTAACGTACTCTTAATGTAACCTTTTACTTTACATTGCATCAAAAAAGAAAAAAAGAAACCAAATACAATTCTATTTTGTAATTTTACATTAACAATGTATTGTAATGTTCTATTTATCAAAACCAAGCCAATCTCATCAAGTTAGTGTTTTAAGCATTTCTACATTCATTCCAAAATAATAACTAAAGGCTGTAACAATTATACAAAATATTTTATTTATGTATTGATGTTTTTTTTCTTTTTAATAGTCAACTAGGCTATTTTGGATCATCAGTCATGCTCCGTAAACACCGTCTGTCACAGACACGAATTGAATTTTTAATGTCACCAAGCTGATTGCACTAAAAACCCCGCAGTCATCATGCTTTCAGTCCATTTCAAGTTTGATTTTGACGTGACATAAAGCGGTGATTTCTAACTGGGTGATCTGTTTACTTACTTTTCAATTAGTCTTCCCATTGACGCCATCATTAGTTCATTCAAACTGACAAACGGAACGCGCACATCAACAAAAGAAGGGATTTATTGCACAAACCAATCATATCAAATCAAAACCAATTACATCCAATCATAGAGCGATGGAGACATTGCCTCCTCTCACGTGACTTTCCCCCATTCATTCTCAATTACCCCCCACAAAACCCACCACACGCCGGGGGTCTAATACTTTTCTATGAGAGCAAAGGGAGGCATGACTCCTGCTGTAACTTTACCTGCGGGTGTCGCTGTTGGGCAGTGTTTTTTAAGAAATACAAGTGACTTGCGCTCTTTTTAATGTCATAATTTGTAATATTTGTGTTGTTTTATATGTAATATGGATTAATTTCTCATCCTATTTTTTTTTTTTAGAAGACACTGCCTCCCTTGCCTCCTCGGAAGAAACACCCCTGATATATATATCAGGGCGTGCAGTCCATATAAGCTGTGAAGTTACGGAGACTTCCGGGTAAGCTGATCTACAGCAGCTTTTGCGCCTTCACTCTTTTGTTATGGAATGTCATCATTGTCCCTGCGTTCTCATTGGTTTGCTGGCCTATGGCGGATTCCATGGCAGGATAAGCTGTGAGCAGACCGCTCGCCCAAGAGGAAAAATGAGCTGCTGCCAGATCTCGATCACCGAAAATCACATTGTATTTGATACATAACTAGACTTAACCAAATGGGGCAAAAATCCTAACTAAAACAATTTTTTATAGTATTTCATTTTCTCCATAGGGCATTTATTATTATTTTTTTTTAATGAAAATGTATACATTGTTTAAGACAGTCCTACTGTAACTCGCCCTATCAGAGGATGTTAATCGATAGTCTTTGCGTTTGTTGAAGTCATCAGTTTGCATAATTTCAACTTCTTTTTTAAAGAATACTGATATTTTTATTTATAATAGCCTATATTTATTATAATTACATTTTATTTTTTATTTATAATAGGCTGCTAATACTAATTATGTTATACTTATTTTTAATTATTAATTCAAAACGTGCTTCTGGCATACATTTAAATTGACGCCATGGTGTTTTTTATTTGTCATGTCTGATTTAGATCCGTGTCCTAAACTGATACGTTTAAAGGTGAAGTATGTTGTTTGTGTGACACTAGTGGCACCTGGCAGAATACAAAAATACAGCATATTTTGCAAACGCACCTTTCGCATGTTGTGTCTCTGTTGGCTCAAACATCACAAAAGCTCTTGCAGGTGCTTGTGAAGGCACGTCTCAACAGGTAAATATGGGCTACTCTCAATAAAAGGTCCAACATATTAGAAATGCTTTTCACTGTGTTGTCATGAGCAAGCAAATGAGTAAACTAACACTGAAAACGTGAGCGTCTCGCTTATTAGCTGTATGTTTAATACTATTTTAAATCACTGAAGGTTGCATTTGACCAATCAGAGTCCAGTAGAAATCATTTGGATAAGTTGAAGATGTAATTGTTGTGAATGTGATATAGTGATGTACAGTTACATGATAACCAGAGACCGTATGGTTGTTGGATGAAGACATGCCCAGCAGCACATGTTGATGGCTCCTGGCCAAATGGGCATTTGACATCTGGGCCACATTTGAAGGGCAGGAAATAGATGAAGGAGTGCTTTTATAGCACAGCTCAAGCCACCTTTATTTCTGTTAAATCTGTAGCTCAGCAACTGTACATCATAACATCATCTGCCTGGATAGAAACCCTGAGGCCCTTGAGTTCCAATAACGGGTGGAGACAACATGTTTTTATGATGAGGAACTCCAAGTATTGCTGGTCTTTAATATGATCCTCTTGTTGTTCACTGGATATTATGTCTAACAATTTGCACAGGTGCAAATGATCACGCACACTGTGGGGTCCATATATCTGAGGTCACATTGGGATTCTAAATGTAATTAAAAATTGGAAATAAATAGAATGTTTTAGGAAGTTTGGGTAAGATTTTACAAATGCTTTTATTCCGCAAGGATGCATTCAATTAATGAAAAGTGACAGTAAAGACATTAATGTTACAAAGGATTTCTATTTCAAATAAATGCTTTTGAAATTTTTATTTATCATCCTAAAAAAAGGTATCACGGTTTCCACAAAAATATTAAGCAGCACAAATCTTTTCAACATCAATTTGATAATAATGAGGAATGTTTCTTGATCACCAAAACAATATGTGACCCTGGACAACAAAACCAATCATAAGGGTCAATTTTTTTGAAATCTAGATTTATATATTATCTAAAAGTTGAATAAATAAGCTTTCCATTGATGTATGATAGGATAGGAGAATATTTGGCCGAGATACAACTATTGAAAATCTGGAATCTGGGGGTGCAAAAAAAGTCAAAATATTGAGAAAATCACCTTTAAAGTTGTCCAAATAAAGTCCGTAGCAATGCATATCCACTCACAAAAATACATTTTTTGATATATTTACAGTAGGAAATTTACAAAATATCTTCATGGAACATGATCTTTACTTAATATCCTAAGTAAAGATAGCTTTCCTGTAGCTCAGTGGTTAGAGCATGGCACTAGCAATGCCAAGGTCATGGGTTCGATCCCAGGGATTGCACATACTCTGATACAAATGTATAGTATAATGCAATGTAAGTCGCTTTGGATAAAAGTGTCTGCCAAATACGTAAATGTAAATATCCTAATGATTTTTGGCATAAAAGAAAAATCGATAATTTTGACTCATACTATGTATTGTTGGCTATTGCTACAAATATACCCGTGTGACTTATGACTGGTTTTGTGGTCCAGGGTCACATATAATTTTAAAATATTAAAAGCATTTTCACTAGTGGATGCCGCTGCATATACCACAAAAACTAACACGTAAATTCAAACTTCTATATAAAAATACACATAAAGACACAGACACATATACATGTGCACAAACTTAAATAAAGACAAATGTAAAAGCACCCACCCAACTCATAACACAGAGTTTAATGCCTGTCCAAAAGTAAGTGCACACACAGACACATGGATTTGTGGGAGTATGAGTGAATCAGTTCGAGCTGTGCCAGCTTCCACAAGTGCACCTGCTCGGGCTCCAGAACCTGACCCCGCTCACAGACACCGAGTGAGATCATCCTCCAGGAGCAGGGCTACGGAAACATTCCTCAGGAGTGAAACTGTGTCTTCCACCTATTCGGGAAAAAACAACCCCCTTTATTTTTTTACAGAAGCCCTTGTTTTGCCTGCTGCTTGGAGGAGAAGTCCCACTTTACTAGGGGAAGTGTGGCACCTGGTTCTTCATGCCATCCGTGGGAGAGATCGTCTGTTTATGTGTAGAATGTTATGTCCCTCTGACCCTTGAGTAAACCCTGCTGTTATTATGTGATCAAAGTCGTGACATCAGTCTGGCGAGGAAAGCTGTTTGTTTTCAGTGTGTCTGGTCAGGGTGAAATGACTGAAGGCAGACTTCCCATTTAATCCGTTCCCACACCACGAGAGAGAAAAGCAAGAGCTGATGATGTCACATTGTGTGCCTGATTTCTATTAAGAGCTCTATTAGCATGCAAAACTGGCAGTCTCATTGTGTGTGCTATTTTATAGCACACTGGTTTTGTAGTTTTGGGATTTACAAAACTCCTAATACAATATGTCCAGTAAACACTTTAAAATCCACATCAAGTCAAAAAAATTTTTATAGGAACAGTTCACCTAAAATTAAAATTATCATTATTTGCTCATCCACAGATCCACAGACAAAAGTAAAATGAGCCACGAGGTAAGATGAGCCACACCTTGTTTCTAGGCAACCATACACAAAATAAAGCACTAGACACCATTTTCAGGAACAATCCTTTCATTATATACGTGGTGAAGGAAAGCATATGGCAAATGTGGTTTGTGTGATTTATTGCAAAAAATTTGATTTCTCCCTTTCCAAGCGAATTCTGTATACGTGATTTAGAGAAAACTGAAGTAGGAACCTTTTTTAGACACTTGTGAGTTTAGTTTTCATTCTCTACTAAAAGCTAAACAGTTGGAAAATTACAAACTACAAAATGTATCAGCCATGGTTACTGCACTGTATTCCAAGTCAGATGAGAAACAGACAACAATTTAATCTTCCTGTACAGTCATTGAGTTAAACTTAAGAACCAGATCAATCAGATTATGAATAAATAATTCGTTTGAACTGATTCTTTTCAGTAAACTGATTGATCCATTTCACAAATGAAAGATTGTCAGTGAATAATGATGGATATTTGACAGGCACGGTTATGAACAGCTTTTGGAAATGAACAAAATACAAGTTTATAGCAACGCTTTAATTTCTGTTCACCCATTAATCACCTTCATATCATTCCAAACCTCTATGACTTTCTTTATTCTTAACAGAAGATATTTTGAAAAATGTTGGTAACCAAACCATTGGTTAGCTTTGACTTTCAATGTATGGACAAAAAAATAAACAAACAAATAAACTCTGACGCTGTGTCATAACCAGATGTGGCATGACGGCATGATAAAAGGAATCTTTGCCATGTTAATCAGAGTTTTTGTCCACATGGGATTCTATTATGGGTTTCCATTTCTGTGACATCGCGGCTGGAACAACATACAAAGTTTGACAATGATAGTCTAAGGCACTGATTATGTTCTTAAAATAATTTAATGTGAGTTTGAATATCATTTTGCATGACCATTTTAGCCATACTGAAAGACAATGGATAATTCACCTTAGATCTTAAAGGTGCTCTATATAAGTTTTTAAAGGTGGTACAGAGGATCTTTTCGTCGACAGATTTTTTTAAATGAGCGCATGCGTAAGAACAACCCCCCTCCATTTCGAGGAAACGCCTCCCAAAACTCATGCACGAGTATTGGAACACGAGTGTTTACCACCGGCATTCGCTGTGTTATTAAGCCGGGCACACATTTAACGACTAGTTAAAACATTCTAAGACTGTGCTCAACATACAGCGATTGTTTCCTGCTCCTGAAGCAGATTTATATACTTTCACATGGAATTTGAACACCGACTGTAATCGCAGACTGAACGCAACTGGCTCTGACTGGACGCGTTTGAGCGCGATCAGTCATAAGTATCAATTTACATTCATAATCGGCCTTACAATCGTTAAGTGTGTGCGCGACTTAAAGCCGCGCACACACTTAGTGGATTCATTATGTCGGACTCACCGCAGGTAACTCATAATCTGCAGTTGTTACTCCTGTCTCCTGACAAAAACATTGCATGCGGCGCCTGTGGAGTGTGGAAAGTTACTGGAGCGCGCAGCCGCGCGTCTCTCACAAGGAACGTCATGGCAGTGATTGACAAGCCAGAGGGCCAATCGTTTACGCGATGATCGCGTAAACGATTGGCTGATGTTTTTAAGGCCCTACCTCGTGCACAGATGATGTATATTAATAATATTCCTTTCAGTGCACCTAATAAATAGTCTTTTATCAGTTAGTAAAGACAGTTTCAAGTAATATTGCAAAAATGTATAAAACAAAACATCCTATTTAGCACCTTTAACTGTACTAAAGCATAAAAATACCATAATATGTTTGCAGATATTTATTAAACATGCTCAGTTCACATATTAGTTTCTCTGAAAACCGTTGCTACAGCCAGTTATTTTACTTTGAAACGTACGTTCCGTGTCGGAATTTCTGTTTTTGTTTTGGTCTGTGCAAGACCACATGTTGCCAATTTACCCAATAGTATTTCACTACCCCGGGTTGCCAGTTAGCGGAAAACACATGCAGCGAATTGCAGCCATGGAAGCCAGTGAACAAACTGGGTCAGAGATTGCAAATTTTACCCGACCTAAAAAGTCTCAGCATCTATCTAAAAATCTCTATGAACAGGAGCATACTAAAACGTAAATCATAAATCAATGATAACTAATTATCTTACAGTGTGTAAGTCTCCTCGCCTTCCAATGTCAAATGAGCTCGCTCCTGTTGCGTGTCTTCAAACTGGCAACCCGCGAGAGCGTCAAGTCTGAGGAGGAGGAGGCGGGGCAAACAATATTTTGAATTTGGACTGCAGTACCCATTTCAACCACTAGCTGTCATTCTTACATAGAGCACTTATTATGCCCCTTTTCACAAGATGTAATATAAGTCTCTGGTGTCCCCAGAATGTGTCTGTGAAGTTTCGGCTAAAAATAGCCCACAGATCATTTATAATAGCTTGTCAAATTTGTCCCTATTTGGGTGTGAGCAAAAACACGCCGTTTTTGTGTGTGTCCCTTTAAATGTGTCCCTTGTGCTTCGTTTCCTCAACAACAACAAAGCTGGAGAATCTCACGCAGCCAAAATGACTATTGTCAGTAACGGTGTTCAGCCTTACATTGTTCAAAATGGAGTCAGACACTGATGGAGAGACTCAGGAAGAAGTTACAACTTCTAGAATGCAGCTGGATGTTTCTGAATGATTAGTGGATAAATTAATGTAGTTTCTGTGGAGTTGATTCAACTCTTAGACTAGCATGTACCGTCATGTTAATCTTTTGTGCAAAACCCGTATGGACGCCCACTATACATAGCGTATCTGTTTGCCAAACACACCACGCTAACGTTTATGATTGCTATCAAATGCTGTGATTTTCATGATATTTCATGATATTAATGATATTAAAAATCAATTAAAATGATGCAAGAACGTTCAAGCGGTGAACTCAATGTGAGCAAACAAGTGAATTCTGTGACAATTATTGTTTCAGTCCCTCAGAGTGTATTTTTAATCATGTTAAAATATTTATGAAAATGGTAATGTATTTATTCAATTTGTTGCAATTGCAGAGAGACTCCACCCCCAAATGCTCTCCTGATTGGCTGTGATTGATTTTGCTGCATCTCATAGTCGTTTCGCATCTGGTGTAGACAGAGAAATTGCTTGTTGCATCGCATCTTGTTAAGCCGTGGTATGAGACATCTCAAAATATCTTCTTTTGAGGTCATACAGGTTTGGAACGACATAAGGGGGAGTAAATGATGACAGAATTTTCATTTGGTGAACCAATCTGTTAAGTCAGATGAATTAAATGGTCATTTATTAAAGGATTAGTTTACTTCAGAATTTAAATTTCCTGATAATTTACTCACCCCCATGTCATCCAAGATGTTATGTCTTTCTTTCTTCAGTTGAAAAGAAATTATGTTTTTTGAGGAAAACCATAATATTTCCGCCCCTACGTCGCGTGTGACCTTTCCAACATGATTACGTAATGTGTGGCACATCACAGAGCAGTGCAAGACGAGCATTAGTGGTTAAAATGTATATAATTATTATTATTATTATTTTTTTTAAATGGCCGATCGTTTCATTAGAAAAGACCCTTATTCCTCGTCTGGGATCTTGTAGAGCCCCTTGAAGCTGCACTGGAACTGCAATTTGGACCTTCAACCCGTTGTACCCCACTGAAGTCCACTATATGGAGAAAAATCCTGGAATGTTTTACTCAAAAACCTTAATTTCTTTTTGACTGAAGAAAGAAAGAAAAAAAAAAAAAAAAAAAAACTTGGATGACATGGGGATGAGTAAATTATCAGAAAATTTGAATTCTGAAGTGAACTAATCCTTTAACAAGAACGTCTTTGAGCAGCTATTAGCACAGACAAATCCCGGTCAAACAAAAACAGTGGTCTGCAATGACTTGCAAGTTAAAGCCTCTTGTTTTTTAATAGCAAATAAAGGACAGCCTTGTACAAGATGAGAAAATCCCTCACATTTCTTACGAGACCTTAAAAATCGGATGGGGTTTTATAATCAGTTTCTGACAGCCTGTGGAGTACATTCTGAACCATCCAGGCTGAAAAGTTGCAGGTTCTGGACACCTTTTAATCAGAGGCTCATAAAGGACAAGATGTTACCTCTACAGATAAAAGGAAAATGCAGGAACACTCTTAGGTATCTGGATTGCAGCAGGACCTCGACGATCATCTCCTCATCAATCTCATTTTCGCAATTCAACATTTGGACTTCATTTAGCAAGGTGTTCTTTTCTACTTTAACAGCCACAACGTGTCTGAAGTGCAACTTGGACAGGGCAACAACAAAGGTGGGGGAGGGACATGAAATGGGCATGTCTTTAAAGAGAATGAGGGGAATGGATGAAGCTAGAGGAAGATATAACAGGGAAGCCAAAGGTTGTCATGGTGCAAACACAATTTGGGTCTAGGCACTATATTTGGTAAAAGTATCGCTAAAGTGGGAGGACATGTGTTCCACATCAGGTTTATTTTATTTTATTTATTTTTTTTTAAATATAAAGCTGATGATACAGATGTAAGCCTGACATCATTTACACACAAACAAGGATGTAGCAACCATTATAACAAGTTATCATTATAATTCGGGAGCTTCATTTTGCTTGGCTGCAGTTCCAGAGTAGCCTGCCACATCAAACAACAAGCATTATCCAAAAGATGTCAAGCACTCTCTCTTTCTTTAATAAAAAAAAAAGGAAAAGAAAAAGAAATACTGTGAAATAATAATTACATTTAAAATAACTGTCTATTTTAATATATTTAAAAAAATTAATTTATTCCTGTGATGGCAAAGCTGAATTTTCAGCATCATTACTCCAGTATTCAGTGTCACATGATCTTTCAGAAATCATTTTAATATGCTGATTTGTTGCTCAAAAAAAATTCTTATTATCAATGTTGAAAACAGTTGTGCTGCTTAATAATTTTGTGAAAAATTAGATTTTTATTTTTTTCTGGATTCTTTGATGAATAGGAGGTTTAAAAGAACAGCATTTAATTGAAACAAATCTTTTGTAACATTGTAAATGTCTTTACTGTTACTTCTGAAATAATAATAAAAATGCTGGGTTAAAATCAACCCAAGTTGGGGTGAGAATGGACAAACCCAGAGAATGGGTTAAATGTTTGCCCAACCTGCTGGGCAGTTTTATTTAACTCAACTATTGTTTAAAAATGACTATATTGCTTGCTTAAAATGAACCCAAAGTATGTTGGAAATTAAGATTTATTAAAATGTTTAATAAATGAACATTTATTAATAAGTTTAATGAATAATAATTAAACAATAAACCTTTATTTAAATTGCTAAATATTCACCTTTTGATTATTATTGTTATTATACCTCTCACTCTAAAAAATGCTGGGTTAAAAAAACCCAAGCTGGGTAAAATATGGACAAACCCAGCAGGTTGGGTTAAAAGGCACCTATTATGCCCTCTTTCACATGATGTAATATAAGTCTCTGGTCTGGTCAAGTTTCAGCTTAAAATACCCCACAAATTTGCCCCTATTTGGGGGTGAGCAAAAACACGCCTTTTACTATATTACTATATTGCTGGCTAAAAAAATAAATCCAAAATTGGTTGAAAAAAATGGCTGGGTGAAAACAACCCAATCCCTGGTTTTGTCCATATTTAACCCAGCAGTTTTTAGAGTGCTAGTAATTATGTGTCTGATTTTTAATTTCTATTTTGGGTTCATTTTAAGCCAGCCATATAGTCATTTTTAAACAATAGTTGGGTTAAATAAAACTGCCCAGCACATTGAGCAAACATTTAACCCAACCGCTGGGTTAAAACAACCCAATCGCTGGGTTTGTCCATTTTTAACCCAGCATTTTTAGAGTGTAAAATATAAAAATGTTAAACATAATCCTTGTACTTCCAGTAGTCGTCCCTCTGTGTTGACCGAAGTTCACCGTTCTTTTCAGGGAAGGAAATTGGTAGCAAAGGGAAGTGCCCTGGATTTAAAGTTTCTGGTGTTCATCCAAGGTTATTTAACATATGACCATTTTTGCTTCATCCTGAAAGGCTTAAATCCTAATCATTACCAGAATCAACTCTTGCCATGGCTCTGCCCTTCCCCTGCTTCAAGGTGGTCTTTCTCATTGTATTTACAACACTTCACAGTTTAAGCTGTGAGCGGATCAATCACTGGATATGTCTGACGCATACAAAACATAGCATTTTCTGGAAGCCACATGTGTGTCTTACATCCTTATGAAGCGCAGCATGTCCAGTATCAAGAAGTTGCTTTCAAGGCCTTCTGAAGAACCATTGATCATCTATGTGAAAAATCGATTTCAATTCTTGCCTAAAGTGGAATAAATTCTCTGGCGCTGGTATAGAGCACAGTAAGTACCAATGTCCGAAGACCAGGTTGACTTGAGGGGTGAAAAGCACAACTTTAGAGTAGGAGGGCCTGGACAGAACTTTTAATTGTGTCCTGAGGTGGGATTCTATTTGGCATGTCAGGCAAAGAGGAAAGCGGGGCATTCAGGTTTAGACATAATCATTCTCAGCAATCCTTGGCAGAACAATAACATGGTCTTCATCCAGCAACACACCGTCTGATAAATGAGGCTTAGAATGAACATACATTCACCTTGAGAAATCCCATGTGATGTCCATTATACCCAGGATAGAGATGTGAGACACATATTGACTTAATATTCACCTCAAAGTGTTTCATTCTTTCAAAATTACACAAATACATCACTGTCTAGAATCTAAAAAAGGAAGAAAGCACAAAATGGAGGGTATTTCAGATCAAGTTGCAGGTTGTTTCAGATTATTCGTTATTTAAAAGTCAAATTGGATACTTTATCTAGACCTCATGCTCAATACACAATATAGTAGTGTTTAAAGAAGAAAATAGAGGCAATATGTCACAATTATCGCATGTCACAGTTAATGAAATCAAATGTAGACAGTGAGAGCTGACTAAAATGCTCCATCTTGGTCTCATCTGACCACAAAAATCTGGTCCCATGACACAAATGGCAAACTTTAGAGGCGCCATCACTTGTTCATTTTAGTAATGGCTTCTTGTGTGCTTCCCTCCCTCATGATCTGGCTGACTAGTCCACCTTTATCGGCTTTCTGTTACTGAACTCTGAAGCTAAATCAAAGTGATCGTTGGCTTCTCCCGTGGTTTTGTCTTAAAGGTGCAGTAAGCCATTTCTGGTAAACGCTGTTGATATTTGAAATCACCAAAACAAACACACACCTACCCAAAAGGATCACACCTCTACTTTGATGCCTCCGCCCCCACATTCATGTGCTATGCAACACAGACAACGACTATGGCGGATTCTGATGTCATCAATAAGTGAAAGCAATTTGTGTTACTATGATAATTCAGGTCGAATGTCTAATTGTTATTTAGCTCCTTTACTCCTTCAATGGCAAAGTCATCCCCCCCCCCAAAAAAAACAAAAAAACCTTTCATGAACAGCTCCCTACATAACACGATAATTCAAATAACTAATATATTATAAATGTGATGAGTTTAAAGGGATAGTTCCCCCTAAAATGAAAATTCTGGCGTTAATTACTTACCTTCATGTCATTCCAAACCAGTAAGTCTTTCGTTCAATTTTGGAACACAAATGAAGATATTTTTGATTAAATCTGAGAGCTTTCTGTCCCTCCATAGACAGCCACGCAACTGACACTTTCATGCTTCAAAAAGTTCATAAAGAGATCGTAAAACTAATCCATATGAATTGAGTGGTTTAGTCCAAATTTTCTGAAGAGACACGATCACTTTATATGAAGAACAGATTGAATTTAGGCGTTTGTTAGGCTTTGTCTTCTGATGTGGCTTCCATTCCCCAATAATAGGACCAACAGCTTCAACCGGAACATCCAAACACTTGGGTAATTCTCTAAATATATGCATTTGATTTACTTTATCTCTGGAAAGGTCTTTAATCTTTAACAGTCATCCCTCAGATTTATAACACAATAAAGATAAGTTGTGGTGGTTATTTGAATTCACAGGTAAATTGTAAGGCAATTGTGTTAGGGGTTTCACTGTACAATCAAAGCCTCTACATAAGAGGAACTGAATATCTTTAGAAAATATTAATGCATTTTTTTTTTTTTTTTTGTGGTTCAGTCTTTCAAATTCAATTTAAATTAATTTACTTTTTAAATATTCATGTGCAGTTGTCATTATCGCAAAATAAACCTTGGCAGGGTGATCAAGACCCCAGCGTGAGGCGGGAGGATCTTGTATCACCCAGAAGGGGTTTAATTTGTGATAATGACTGGCTCAATGTACATTATCCCGCTTATTACACAGCTACTTCCCAAGTAAATGAGCATTAAGTATTGTTTCTCTTTTTTGGTCTTTTAGCCTATATTGAAAAAGACAGTAGAGGCAGACAGGAATGTGTGAATATTATATATCCCACATGTTTTGTATAAGCTCGTATCATAATTTCCTTACCTGTCTCAACTTTGGAGTGATCAGTTCGCTCTGTCACCTTCTCTTGACTGATGAGGTAATCAACAATTCTCACCCCGATTGGTGGCTCTGCATGATTCCATTCTATGATGATCAATGAGCTGCTGGGCTCATATGAGTGGGATAACTTGAGCCTGACAAGAGTACAAAATGAACAACAACATTTACGGCTTATAGTTTGACCAAGATCTGAAATATTACTTTGAAACCACATTTTAGCCATTTATACTGAGGATATTGGTAACACTTCATAATAAGTGCACTGTAATAAAGTACTTACAAATCATTTGCAAACTAGTTAATTCATAGTTAATATACTTAAGTCTCTACATTGTTCATTTATTAATAGGCCATATACAAATTGTGATTTATTAATTCATTGTCAATGTAATTAACCAAATTATTATTGTTTAATAATGACATTTTCCCATTTGTGACCTAATCTAAACTGAGAACTATTTCTTCTAATAACAATTAAAAAGTCCTTTACTATGAGCTAATTAAAAAATAACAATTGTTTTAATTACAGTGACAATGAATGAAGAACTCACTATTTCTATTTAACCTATTGATATATTAACAATGTAGAGACTTATTAACCATGAATTAACTATAAACAAATAGTTTGTTAATAATTTGTAAGTACTTTATTACTGTATAATTATTATAAAGTATTACCAGGATATTCAAACTGTAAATTCCTTGAACTCACATCAGTTGAGGCAAAGGAGCACATGTCGGGAGTCCATCTGTGCCAAAGGCACTGGAATCACATCGACACCAGTCATCAATAACATCACCTTTAGCAGAGCACCACAGTACACTCATCATGGCCTCCTGCAGAGCCTACATGATAAGGCAAAGATGCAGAACATGTTAAAAGTTTGATCATCATCATCACTATTTTTACACTCACTGTGCTTTACAGAATGAGTAGGGAAATGCCCTCTATCACCACTAGAGCGCAGCATCTGATGACGCATCAGCTTATAAATAATTCTTTACTTTATTTCTTCCTTTTCATGTATATATACATACTTTGTAGTGTAGTCTTTAATCAAACTGCATTAACTCTGAAACAACATTCCCTTTCCCTTCTAATGTATCAATGTAAACACTATTAATGTAAACACTGTCATTATTTTTCTCTTTTACTGAAAACCTTGCTGTTTTTAATTACAGTATTGTGTCCCATCATACTGGTGCAACAGGACCAACACTGTCGGCTTCACTAACACGTTGTCCATCTGCTTTGCCTCAGTGTGTAACCAGGTAAGAGCTGCAGGGTGAGAGTACAGCATTATAACTCACAGATACCTGATAGGTCTCGTTGCTGTTGACCAGTTCATAGATCGGCGTGGCTTTAGTGATGTTGAGCAGCACAGGTTCTGCAGGACGTGCAGGCCCAGGGCTCATGTGGCAGAGGTGACAGGACAGAGGGCACTGGCCCTGGCTGCTGCAGTCCATGCGCACCCCTGCCGCCATGCGCTTGGCACCCGAGTCCAGCAGGCTGGCAATGTATGCTGGGTAAGTAAGTGTGCGTGGTTCTTTGTCCCGCTCCTCCGACTCGTCTGATGGAGAGTTTCCTGAAAAAGAGAATTCCACATGATTTAGATTTAAAAATCATAGTAAGAATCATTCAGTCTTCAGAATACACTGTAAACCCGAACAGTATTACTAACTTATAAAGATTGAGTACACTGCAATTAAAGTCTGTTAAATCATTGATGCAACTTAAAACATTTTTGGGTAAACCCTTATACTTAAATTATTATAGTGACGTCATCCATGTCACATGGTTTCTCTAACCGACGTTATCAGAAGAATCCATTCAACATTAAATTGAGCAGCAGATTTCAAGTTCCCAGCATGCTTTGCATCACAAAGACTACTACTGCATCACAAAGACTACTACTGCGTAAGTAGAATAAATGTTGAAATTGAGGTTTATTTTTGTGTTTTTGCTCAAGATTAATACAGGGGAAGATGTGTTATTGTTTATTGTTCTGTTATTTTGGTATTTAAAGGTGTTTCTGTGATGTTGAAATTTTGTAGGGTTACCATCGTGGTGAACAGTAGTGCCTGTGGTTAGGTCGAGAATTATCTGTGAAACTTTAAGACTATATACACTGCATGTTGATTAAATAGCGTATGCTAGTGTGCCTTTGCTAACTAACACTAACAACCATAAAGATTAGGTGTTAGTTTATTCAATATTTCAATTAAATTGTAATTAGCAAGTTTGTGTAGTACAAAATAAATTTTTTAAGTTCTACTAAAATAATTTTTTAGTTTACTTAAATGTTTTGAGTATTGTGTACTTATCAGGTTTTACACCCACTGCATTAAAATAAGTGAAAAATGAGAAACATTATGTATGGCAAACAATAGTTTTAAGTACAGTGAACTTAAATAAAAGTTAAAATTTTCAACAAAAACATTTTTCAGTTTGACTTAATTGTTATTTATAATTATTGTTTACTTAAAAAATTTGAGTTGCTTCAATTTTTGGAGGTAATCAGTGTCTACAAAAATTGAGTATTCTCAACTTATCGGGTTGTACAGTGTTAGGGCTGTTTCCTTAATCACATTTTATTTATTAAACATGTTAATAAACTTATAACTAATGAAAAATGTGCATTAATATAAACAACACGTTTAATAATAAACAATAATATAAAAGTAAATAATTCAATAAAAATATAAAAATACTATTACAAATGTATTTAAATTGATCAAATCTAAATAATTAAATAAAAAAGGAAAATGTGAAATAAGCTGAATAATTATAATAATTAATTATTAATAGTACTATTTCAAACACTGAATCATCATTTGAGCATGAAAGGAAACTGTACATTTATCCTGTAAAGACTTGCTTCTATTTTAAGCCCATTCCAAATTAATATATAATATTACAATACCATTAAACATTTATTTAAACTATCAAATTAAATAATTAATTAAACATCTACGCAGGCTGATCTGCATGCAATCTGCAAGCAATCACATCATTACCGCTAGACACTAGCTGATTGGCCTCTGCTGATCCTGCAGCCAATGAAATTAATTGCTCAACATTTTAATGTTCATTGCTTGCTGTAAGCAAGTCCTGCAGTGCTCTATCAGAGTTCATCTGAAATCCTCTACCTCCACCAGCTTCACCTGCCTAGATCTGCAATGGGATTTATGTATGTCTATTTATGCAGCAGCATTATATCTCACATGCTCACAGCAGCATGTCTATATATCTATTAGTAGCAAGTCCAGCAGCAGCATAGCAGATCTAGTCCACCAAGTCCAAATAAATTAACATTGCCATATTAAATAGCATGATTAAAACATTCTGAGAATAGTCATGATTTAAATAATTTACTTGAAATACATGAATATGTAAAATATGCTGAAATTTGCATCAATATTTACCATTTGAGCATAAAATTCAACTGTACATTTATTCTGTAAAGCTTTCCTTCTATTTTAAGCCCGTCCCAAAAGTATATAAACTCATAGTTGCTTACTCTGCAGACCTCCCCACATACAGGAAGCAATCTGCAAGCTCAACTGCCAATTAGGGAATACCCTTTCACTGCAGCACACTTTAATAAAAGACACACACACACTCAAGATTTTAAAAGACGCACACACAAAACAAACCAAACCACACAGAGTCAACAGTGTGAGAAGAAAATGCACTGTGAGAACCCATTATTCCTTCAGCCTTTTGCAATATCAGATAGGCCACGTTTAGCCCACCATTTTGCATGAGGGACATATGAGAAAATGAAAATGCAGCCTCCCGGAGTATACTTAATAATAAAGAAAAAAAAATGCAAGCATGTCAATCAGTCCACCCAAACATGTTTTGCTTTCATTTCAGCAAGCTTCTAGTCACAAATTGTACTTATTTTGTAGAATCTGAGCAGTTCTTTTGTTATTCTATATCTAAGCATGTCTGGTCTGTAGGAGTGTGCAAAAGGTCATGCAGTTGACCTTTTGCGAGATAATGGGAGCAAACTGGCCCTCAAGCCCTCCTACCCAATCTCAAACTCTTTATAAAATATGATGCTCTCTTAATTACTCCTATACAGTAACTATAAATAATCTAAATTGTATCTGCCGTTGTATTTCTTTGATGAAAAGCACTGTAGCTGTGCCAACTGCCAAGAAAACACAAAGCTCTCGAAAAAAGGTTCCTTAAAGTTAATGGATTAAAAGGCCTGGAAATTGCACATTTTGGATGCCAATCAGAAAGCTCGAGCTCCTCGGAAAATACTAATGTGTTAAAAGTGTTTCATCAAATTCGATGCCAGCTGTAGATTAAGAAGGCATTACCAATATTACGCTTAGCCGGTGCTTTAATTAGACAGAGTGAGAGAATGAAAAAGCAAGAAGCGGGGAAGAAGAAATAGAGAAGGCTGGAAAAAGAGAGCGAGAGAAACAGTGGGAGAGCAGCACACTCTACAGTGTGCCAATTTGCTTTGACATATTTTCTCTACAGCTCTGGGTTTTGACAGTTATGAAACCGGCATGATGCATTGCAGGCCAAATTAAAATAGGAGAGTGAAGGAAAACATCTCATTAGGTAACTTTCATTTTAGGCAGGTGATTTCCATGAAAAAGCACAGAAAATCTTGTCATCTGTAGTGCCTCTTTAAGCTCAGAGCTCTTCAGAAAAAGCCTTTGATATTCTCAGTGGTTTGAAGGATTGCCATTTATGACTGCATGCAAATTGTCAGCTGTGACAAAGATGCGGAATTCAGAAATTCCTCTGTACCGTACGCGGTATTCTTATCACCAGTGAGTAGAGAAATTCCATAAAATGAGACCTGCACCTACCAGACTAAACACTAGATGGTGCAAGAACTCTGTAGGAGGGAATGCAAACCCAGAAGGGAGGGGGTGACCTAACAAATTGCATTATCATGTCTGCACGGATCTGAAAATGCAAGCTACACGATAAAGTACGAAGATTGCCTCCGCTTTTCTCATGTTTTTGACAAGTATGGAAAAGGATGAAAAAGTCATGATTTGCTCTGCGTGTATCCAAATTCCAAGGACTCGCTGGAGCTATCAGTCAATAATCAGGATGTTTAAGTGCCACGGTCAAGCAATTTAAATGTCTTGCAATGCGTTGTCTGGGATCAGGATGTATTCGAACACTTTAGGAAATCCTTGACAAGCTAATCTTGCAGGAAAGATGTTGTATGATGATTATCACATGGTTCTTATTCAAGCACCTGCTCTGTTCAGTAGATTGTGTTGTTAGTTTATGTCGGCACTGATGTCTAATCAAATTGAGCTGAATGCTAGTCCACAATACATGTAAATACTCTTCCAGCCAGTCCCTTTCCATCTCACTTCTCTCGCCTCTCCCGAACAGGCTTTCAATCTTCCTTGTGTTCGTTTTATTCCTCCGGTTTAAGCATGCGGCTAGCTGCTGGTATTAACTGACATGCCCCTCTGTCTCTTAATAAAAGCTGCCGGTGTGGTACAGATGAGAGTGACTGGGTTTATTTACTTGTGATTGGGCCTGCCCTCAGACACAAAGAGCAGTGACATTTTGTTTGTGAGGTGTGAGGGCTAAACTAATTCATCTGTTGGCACGGTGGAGCTGGTAACGCTCCCCGAGACCTCGCTGTGCTATTTGACATGAACTGCTAGGCTGAGGGGCTTGAGTCTGAAGCAATTTGCAACAGATCCTGACCTGCCTTACATAGAATCGGCCGAGGGCTTTATTTTTATTCTCAAACAAGAATTATGAGGCTTATATTAAAGCCATATTGCACAGTAATTGTCACAATACAGGGCAGTTTTGAGTTGAGACTGACAGGCAACAATTTAGGATGTTTTGGACAGAGAAAACCAGGTGAAAATGACTCGCATCAAGCAGGCGATGATCGTAAAAACATTGTTAATAGGAACTACCACAATGCACCACACACTATATATATATATATATAGGGTTAGGGTATATATATTATTATACATATATTAATATTAGTATATAATTTAGTTATTAAGGCATTTAAAGGCATTCAACATGTTAAAATGGTCCCTAATGTGATATATTTATATATATATATAAAAAAAAAATTTTTTTATTT
>RJVU01044706.1:973798-991359 GCA_003731715.1 Anabarilius grahami
GAGAACCAAGATGATTCCAACTTCCTGTCCCACAATAAACACAACCACCAATTTAAATAATAACTTTTAATTTGAAAAGATGAAGAATGATAAGAAATCATAATAGAGATAACAGAAATAACAATATCAAAGCAGATAATAATGAAAATAGGGGATAATAGCTTCAGGGGAGAGCTGTTTAGTCAGTTTAGCTGGCATCTCATTTTAGTTAACAATATAATTTGTTGGCAAAATATATTGAATTGTATAAAATTTTAATATGTATTCAAATTGAACAACATGCGAAAATTGTCCTTGACGCGACCAATAATATTCTTTTCCAGATTTTGCTTCTTCCAAAACAAAAGTGCACTGTTAATATCTTTTAATAGTCAGCAGTGTTTTACTTAAAGGGGACATATCATGAAAATCGGACTTTTTCCATGTTTAAGTGCTATAATCGGGTCCCCGGTGCATCTAACAATCCAGAAAACGTGAAAAAGGACAACCCGGTAACTTTGTTTTGGCAAGCCGCTCAGATTTCGCTCCCTTGTGACATAGAAAGGGGATCTTATTATAATATTACCATTCCTTAATCTGCATGTTTCCACCCACGGCGCCACCATTTTGTTTTTCCAAGCGAAAACGGTGTACCAGTCCCAGGCAATGGCAAAAGTTAGAGCAAATCATGCTAACTGTTCTGTCGTTGGCTGCACAGACGAGCACAGAACACTATTTAGAGTCTCGTTAGCTTGGATAGCCGTCAAGTTGTCCCTGGCAAGCTCGATTGCTAAAAAAGGAGTGTTTCTGTCCAAGAGATATTTTGTAAAAAATGATTAGACCATTCACAGCATTTGATAGCAATCATAAACGTTAACCTGGTGTGTATGGCTCTGTTTGGCAAACTGGTACGCTATGTATAGTGGGCATCCATACAGTTTTTGGACAAAAGATTAACATGACGGCACATGCTAGTCTATGAGTTGAATCAACTCCACAGCAACTACATAAATTTATCCATTAACCGTTCAGAAACGTCCAGTTTCATTGTAAAAGTTGTAACTTCTTCCTGAGTCTCTCCATCAGTGTCCGACTCCAGTTTGAACAATGTAAGGCTGAACACCATTAATGACAATCCTCATTTTGGCTGCGTAAGATTCTCCAGCTTTGTTGTTGTCGAGGATCTGAAGCGCAAGCTGTTAAAGCTCCGCCTCCTTCTGGAAAGGGGGCCGGGAGCAGCAGCAGCTCATTTGCATTTAAAGGGACACACACAAAAACAGTGTATTTTTGCTCACACCCAAATAGGGGCAAATTTGACAAGCTATAATAAATGATCTGTGGGGTATTTTGAGCTGAAACTTCACAGACACATTCTGGGGACACCAGAGAATTACATTACATCTTGTGAAAAGAGACATAATAGGTCCCCTTTAAAATCTAAAATAACAATAACAATAAAAAAGTGCATCCGTCTTCAAAATCACTGAAGTAATAATAATAATAATAATAATAATAAATCCTTCATTACCAAACATTTTTGCCAGTAAATTCATTAAAGAGATTAACACATCTAGTTGTAGCTGCAGGTTTAAGAGAGAGCAGTCCACTGCATCCCCCACAGCAACAGTGCCATAATCAAATATTTGCAGTCTGCTGCAAGTATCCCTTGGAGTTAGAGGACGATCTCAGCAACAGGGATTCTGTGCCAGCCAGGTGCGGTTTCCCAGGCCTTATCTGTCTGTGCACGGCAAGCAGCTGGCATGCCTTTCACGAGCGGATTACACGCTAACAGTGCTGTTTGCTCGTACTATCATTTCCGCTTTTCGGGAGACATGCTGACCTTCAAGCACAGCTCAAAACTTTTACCCTTTTTAACTGATGGATGATTTAGAGGGTGTGTGAAAGACATCTGAAAGACGGCGAAGAAACAAGATGAAATGTAAAATGACAGGTGCATTAATCTGAGATTAGAGTTATTAGCCTGAGGAGCATTAGATTCTATAGTGAACTGTACATTGGGAACTCTGAGACAGAGACGGGCTCTGCCATTTTCTTATTTCATTTCTCTGTCCAAGGCTGAACTATTTTGAGTCTTAATACAAAAAAGAAGAAGGAGTGCTGAAATATGCATTATACCTCTTATCCTCGCAGTGAGGGATGATTCAACCTATCTGTGGTAAAGAAAAGGTGCAAAAATATTTAGAATGTGGAAGAAAAACTAATTTCACAGAAAGATTGAATTTTGCAGTTCGGATAAAAAAACAGAGCTTTTCTCTAAGCGTTTGTTACAGACACAGTTTGCAAGACTGGTCGTTTCCAGAGTTTTTGTTATACTTTTAAATATAATATAACTGTTAAATATCTGTTTAAAGAGACACTTTCCTCTAAAATGAAAATTCTGTCATCATTTACTCACCCTCAAGTCAATGGGGTACAAAAACATAAAAAAAAGTCGGTAACACTTTATTTTACAGTCCTGTTCCCCATCTACGTACTATGTACTTATTACAGTAATTATAATAACAGGGTAATAACTAGGTAATAACCCAGAACCTACACCTAAACATAACCTGAACCCATGTAGTTACCTTATACTCAGTACTTTCTTAGGTAAGTACACTGTAAGTACATGTACTGTAAAATAAAGTGCAACCAAAAAGTCATACAGGTTTGGAACAAAATGATGGTGACAAAATTGGTACCAAATTTTCATTTTTTTTTTAGGTCAGCTATCTCTTTAAGAAGAGTTGAAAATGCAAATAATCTGAAACACAATGTGGAAACTACCAACTGGTTTGCAGACAGTGATTCACCTACTGATAAAGTTGGAGATATAAGTTGAAGAACGCCTACTAGCAACCTCCAGAAATGAACAGGTCTTTTAGTCAACTAGACTCATGAATATCCCACATATTTTCCTCAATATGTGTAAAATTCCCCTGGTGCTTCTATCTAAAATGAAGCATGCACTAACACAGCACACACAGCGCAGCAGAGGCCAGCATTATTCAAGCGTGTCTGTGTTGCCGGTGCGAGGAGACGGGTTCCACAGTGACCAGTTGAAAGATTAATTAAGAGGAGAAGTCACTGGGGTCCGGTTTGTCCTGACCTCTAAAATGAGTAATCAGGGCCAGGAGATGACTGCTCCATCAGGTTTCTGTCTCAAGCCCTCATTCTGTCACACAAGCACATATACACACAGGTCAGCCCGTGTTGACATGGCAACTGGCCTGCTCGTTTTTAATCTTTTCTCTCCATTATATTGGCTACATTCAGCACTCTTGGCTTCATCTGTGTGAGGCTCAGAGACCCTTTAAAGTGAATGCTGTAGAGGAATAAAAACCTTCACTTCACTGAAAGCCTATACAATTAGAACAAAATACATAAATAATAGAAACAACCTTAAGATTTGCAAAGAAAAGAGTTGTTAAAAAAGACCTTTTGCTGAACTTTTTCTTGCTGAAATACTGTATAGTGGTATGACACTGATGACCTTAACTCATATATAATACAGAAAGATCCTATGCAGGAAGTGTGCATATACTGTAATGCAATGGCAAGGTCTTTTCAAGGTGGAGTATGTCAGTAATATAAAGTCAGCATGTCTATTTACTATTTGCACATAATCCTAGTCATATTGTGAACAAGTCATGCTATTCCCAACATTATACCATTCAGAGTAAGATTTTTTTTAAAGAAATGAATACTTTTTTTTAATTTAGCAAGTATGCATTAAATTGACAATAAAGACATTTACAATGTTTAAAAAGATTTATATTTTAAATAAATGCTGTTCTTTGTTCTTTCTATTCATCAAAGTTTTCACGAAACACTGATAATAATAAGAAATGTTTCTTGAGCACTAAATAAGCATATTGGGATTTCTGAAGGATCATGTGACACTGAAGACTGGAGGAATAGCTTCTGAAAATTCAGCTATGCCATCTCAAGAATAAATTACATTTTAAAATATATTAAAATATACAATACAGTTATGATCAAATAAATGCAGCCTAGGTAAACATAAGCACTTCTTTCAAAAACATTAAAAACATCAAAAATTAATAAAAAATTTTAATCTAATTAATTATACAACGTGGCGATTTATTAATCGCACAACAAATTTGTACCCCTAAAAGATCATTTAAAGTCATTATTATGTTAAATGAGAAAAGCATCAAATAGACATTACAAAAAGTAGCTTTAGAAAGAAATAAATGTGTGTATTGCCACGATCAAATAATTAGCCAATTTCATTTGTCATTACTGCAAATAGGTAATTCTGATCCATGCAATGACTATCCATTGTGATATGTAGGCATTTTTTATCTTTATGTACACAATAATAATCTTTTACAGTTACTGCTGTGTGTCCCTGTGTATGTAACAAGCAGAGTGTATGCACGTTGTTACTAACGCGCNATATAATAATAAAAAAAAATAATAATAAAATAAAAAAAACTGTGCCATTGACTTTAGATCAGGTTTTTGTTGGTCAATGGTGCAGTTGTTTTCAGTTACCTCAAAATAACAACACGCCAACAATGCGCCTCGTTTTCATACCAGCATGCCCCTGGGGGAACAGATGGATGTGAGTACATTTCCTATTTAAACAATGTGGGCGCTGGACATGAAAATGATAACTGCGTCGGGCTGAAACTAGCAAAAAACACTTGCGTCGCGCCTGGCGTTGCATTGCACCGGGTGTATGATAGGGCCCTTTGAGTCATTCATTCATTCGATTTGCTCAAACAGCTGATTTATTAAGGAATGAAGAAAATGGCTCTTCAGGATAAAAACAGCACTCATGTGATATTGCACTCGTTGCTTGTGTGATATTGCTTAACTATATCATATAATATAAACATATATGAGACAAAAACTCATAAAGGGGCATTTTTCCCCAATACCTTGAACTTTAGGGTCATTCTAACTGCATTTTATAGTCTACAACACACAATGAGTTGCTGCCCTATATCATATTCATCACCATTAACTGTATGAAATGTAAGATGACCTAGGTCTGGGGCGGGGCGGGTCCATTAAATGTGTTAATAATTTTAACACATTATTTTTTCCCCCAAAACTAAATCAAATTAATGCATTAAATTGACAGTACATATATATAGCTCTGAAATGTATCACATAACAGAAGTAAAATGAGCTTCAAATGGCCAAAAATAATACTTTAATTGCTGTCCAGAAAGTGCTTTGTTAAGCTGTGAAAGAGAACACAACAGCAACGACAGATTAATGTGTATCAGCAGAAGTGAGGGCATGCTAAATGAAGTGGCACAGTTACTGTGAAGCTGGAATGATACATCCATCACGGAGAGCACCAATGAAGCCTGCATATGGTTTGGGTTCTACACCAGTGGTCTTTGAGTGGAAGAACAAGACAAATGGGTTGTATTATCAGGTTTTAATTGTCATTACTGCACAAAGATTAACCTAGCTGTCAGGTGTCCAGCCAGGTATAATTAAGAAATTAGTCACATACAATATAAACAATCCGTATCAAATCCTATAATATTATTGCTATGAAGTGTGATTTGACTAATGGGAACATGACAGTCATCTTATGCAGATTTTAACACAGAAATCATTTCTGTGAGTATATTGATTGGATCGAAGTAACAAAGCCAAGGTCATGAGTTCAATTATCATGGTTTACAATTAGCTACTGAAAAAATAGGGCTTTTCACACTGCACATACTGCTGGGTTAAGCAAAGTTTCACACTTGTGCTTTTGTGGCGCTAACCACAAATTGCGGTGCTAAATGTATACAGTGTGAAATAATGCAGTGCTAGAATGTACAGCAACTTGTTTAGCAATAGAAAACCAATCATAAAATACCTTGGTGCTTACCTTATTAAATACTCATGAGCTTTTTACAGCAGAAATACAAGGGCTGTGTTTTAGTGTGAGAGATATGAATGAAAATAACAGTGTTAACCTTTACAAAACTACAGTGTCAAATCAGGGTACTGTATGAACAGTGTGAAACATGAAATGGGTTTAAAATGGTGAAAAGCCCAAATAAAATGTACCCACTGTAAATCAGTTTGGATTACTTCGGCATTTACACTTTGGTGCTTTCATTATAATTTTTTACATAGTAGCATACAGTATGCAAATAAGATAATAATTTGAACACATTTTAGAATCATAATTGAGATGTTTCAAACTCTCCCTAAACGACCACCCATTTGCGCTGCGAATGAATGATGCTGGTGTACTTTCATTATTCACCACGCACACCCACCATAAATCAGTCTCTCTGCAGCATCTGTAAGTAATTACAACTAATCAAGCTGAAAAATATCACTGTCATGCTACATTTTCATTTGCTTTGTATCTGTTAGGGATGTTATATTTCACTTTTTTTTTATTTCAGGGCTATAGTAACTATATTTTTATAAACTATGTTTTTTTGTTTTTGTTTTACTAAAGTACATAGTTGTTTAGATTCAGATCTACCTATATGGGCAAATGCATTATATATAAATGCTTAATGAGACAGTGATAACGTGTCAAGTCAAAAACTTCACAAGGATCCACAAGGAAAACTGATCAAACTTAGTCATTCCTCCATCTGACAGGTTCAGCTATGTTGAACAGCAAGATTTCAGGCTAGAATTTAAATGCAGCCAAATGCAACTTTTTAAAAATAACTAATATTAATTAATAATATCATTACCCTCATAGCATAATTGCTCAGATCATATTTCAAAGGCAGATATCACAATTTGGCCAAAAAATTACTTAGGCAATTATGCTACGATATGTAACAATATTTATAAAACGGTTAGTTCCTGTCCTTGATTCTGATTGGTCAATAGCTGTGTTTTATTCACGATATTCATGACCGCTTCACCCAACGGTTCAGTGTATCACCACACAACACCCTTAGCAACCACTCTTAGCAACATAAACTGGATGTTCTCAATTGATATTGTTCTTTGACGCTTACTGTATTATGTAGAAGAGTATTATGAGAAAGAGATCGAGTGAGCGAGTTTATTACCTGCATTCAGATTTAGCATTTTCCTCCAGGTCAGTCCTATGTTCATAATAAAAAATCTGTTTAAATGTCCGAGGTATTATTTTGTCCTTTTAACAGTTAAGGGGTTTTCCTGTGACTGACAGCGCTAGTCAAAGCATTTGTCAGTTGCGTCTTTTCAATGTAAATGTCTTCGCTACTGACTGACACACTCACTGACACACTCACTCTTTGTCGCCATCTAATGGCATAATAATGTAACTTCTGTTGCTGTTCATGGTCAGGGACTATTTTTTCCAGCGGAAGGAAGGCTTTTAGTGAAAGTTTACTTCACAAAAGTTGCATTGATACATATTTTTGGCTTTAATATTTGTATTGTGTGGTAACTGTTTTATAAAAGCAATAAGGTACTCAAGGCTAGTGCTGTGTCATGAATAACTCTAAATATAGCAATTCAATTATATTTAAAAATAATAAGAAAATAATGGATTTTTATTTATTTTTATTTTAACTTTTCTGTAGCTCAAACAGTAGCACATGGCACTAGCAATACCAAGGTCATGGGTTCGATTCCCAGAAAATGCATGAACTGAAAAAAAAATAAGTATACGCTGAATGCACATAAGTCTTTGACAACGTAAATTTAACAATTACGGCGTTGTGAATAAGTGTTTCCCCCTTCCTGATTGTTTTTTTTTTCATGTTTGTCACACTTTAATGTTTCAGATCATCAAACAAATTTAAATATTAATCAAAGATAACACAAGTAAACACAACATGCAGTTTTTAAATGAAGGTTTTTATTATGAAGGGAAAACAAAATCCAAACCCACATGGCCCTGTGTGAAAAAGTGCTTGCCCCCTAAACCTAATAACTGGTTGGGCCACCCTCAGCAGCAACATCTGCAATCAAGAGTTTGATATAACTTGCAATGAGTCTGTTACAGCGCTGTGGAGGAATTTTGACCCACTCATCTTTGCAGAATTGTTGTAATTCAGCCACATTGGAGGGTTTTCGAGCATGAACCGCCTTTTTAAGATCATGCCACAGCATCTCAATAGGATTGAGGTCAGGACTTTGACTAGGCCACTCCAAAGTCTTCATTTTGTTTTTCTTCAGCCATTCAGAGGTGGACTTGCTGGTGTGTTTTGGATCATTGTCCTGCTGCAGAACTCAAGTTCGTTTCAGCTTGAGGTCACGAACAGATGGCCGGACATTGTCCTTAAGGATTTTTTTGGTAGACAGCAGAATACATGGTTCCATTTATCACAGCAAGTCTTCCAGGTCCTGAAGCAGCAAAACAGCCCCAGACCATCACACTACCACCACCATATTTTACTGTTGGTATGATGTTCTTTTTCTGAAATGCTGTTACATTTACGCCAGACGTAATGGGACACACACCTTCCAAAAAGTTCAACTTTTGTCTCGTCAATCCACAGAGTATTTTCCCAAAAGTCTTGGGGATCGTCAAGATGTTTTCTGGCAAAACTGAGACAAGTGCTTTTGGGGCACTTTTTCACACTGGGCCATGTGGGTTTGGATTTTGTTTTCCCTTCATAATAAAAACTGCATGTTGTGTTTACTTGTGTTATCTTTGATTAATATTTAAATTTGTTTGATGATCTGAAACATTAAAGTGTGACAAACATGCAAAAATAAATAAATAAATCAGGAAGGGGGCAAACACTTTTTCACACCACTGTATGAAAAAAAAAAAAACACGCACAAGGACAATCTGAAGTCAATAGCTCTCATCAGAGGGCTCAGCATCTGTTTAGCACTCTTGGTAAGAGTGGAATTGTGATTTTGCCATTTAATTTCTAGTCCTATGGGAGGCAGACTGAAGAAAAAAACTCTGAAGCTTCCTGATGAGTCAGGCAACAGTGGCTGTTATGCTGCACAATTTTAAGAGCAAATCGATCAGCATGAAATAGCACCCTGAACAGCTCAAACAGACGTCTTACTTGAACCTAAAATACTTCTTCTGGATTCCTCCTGTGGTCTCCCGCAGTGTGAGTTGGATCATGCCGGTTGCTGTCTGATTTCTATCATCAGTCTCTGCACTCATCTCCCACACCTCAGATCACTGCCTATTGTGTGTCTGTCCTTCATGGGGATGCCATTACATTTTGATGTCTTGCATCATATTATGTCCTTTAGCAAATACAAGCTTTCATGTACTGTAGCTCTCAGAGAATGCATGAACTGATGAAATACCTTGAATACAATGCAAGTCTCTTTGGAAAAATGCAAAAATGCTTGACCAGTGGTGTCCTCCTTACTGACTAGCTCATAAAAGACTTTATGCATAGATATGTGAGTAGCCATTATTATGGAGAATAGAATTGAGACTCTCAATAAAGTGTCCTACCAGCAGTTAAGTTTCAAGATGTGACATTATGTGGAGTTATAATGGAGGGTTCTGTTTAATGAGATATTTAATGTCTTCATTGACCTGCAGCATTCCTACTAAATTAAGTTTCAGTCTTTATCACACCTGCATGGTGATAGTGAAAGAAATATGCAATTGCATGAGATTAAAAAAAAAAAGTCAGGGAAAAATATATAACATTTAAAAATACCACTACATATTATACCATGTTTAGATAGACAGAGATAGATAGATAGATAGATAGATAGATAGATAGATAGATAGATAGATAGATAGTGCCTATAGAAAATCATATAGAAAACTTTTCCAGCTTTATTTACAAATTTTGTCTTACGACATCAAAGTAACGAAAGAAAAAACAGTTCTGAAAATTAATTAAAAAACGGAAAAACTATAATAACAGGGTTGAAAAACTAGAATAACAGAATCTGACCGAACTTGAGCAATTCTGCAAGGAAGAATGGGCAAATACTCCTCAATCTAGGTGTGCAAAGCTAGTACAGACATATCCAAAAAGATTGATGGATGTAATTAAAGCAAAAGGTGGCTCTATGAAGTATCAAATCAAGGGACTGATGACTTTTCCAACCCTATTATTCTAGTTTTTCATTTTTTTTCCATTACTTTGATGTTGTAAGGCACAATTTGTAGTTTTGGTTAGGAATGGGTTTTGAGTTCAGGTTGGTTGTACGTCAAATAAATTAACTATTTCAAAGGGGTATCATGATTTTCTAAAAGCAATGTGTGTGTGTATATATTTATACAGCTATGGAAAAAATTAAGAGACCACTTAAAATTGATTTCTGAACTTGGAGTGGTCTCTTAATTTTTTCCATAGCTGTATATATATACACACACACAAACACACACATGTTGGTTTTTGTGAAATGTGGGGACATTCCATAGGCGTAATGGTTTTTATACTGTACAAACCGTATTTTATATCCCCCTACACTACCCCTACCCTTAAACCTAACCATCACAGGAAACTGTGCACACTTTTACTTTCTCACAAAAACTCATTCTGTATGATTTATAAGCCTTTTGAAAAGTGGGGACATGGGTAATGTCCTCATAAGTCACCCTCTCCTTGTAATACCTATGTCATACCCATGTCATTATACACATTTGTGTCCTGATATTTCACAAAAACATGCCCCCACACACACACACACACACACACACACACACACACAGAGTACCTTACTTTAGGATTTCCTGAAATCTTAGTTAATAAAGCTAGAAACTGGTAAAAAATAAAAGCCCTCTGTATTTCTCCTGAACTAGAGTAGCTCTCAGCATAACAGTTGAGCGTGATGTGTGCAGGTTTACTCGAGCTGGTGTGCGGTGCTCTGTTGTGCCGTGTTGTTGTTGCAGTCAAAGTGCCCTGAGTTGATGTGAAAGGAATGTGTTGGTGGTCATGCAGAAAAGCAGCCCGGAGGGTTCAGTCATGGGTCGGTGCACCCCGAAACATCCAGGTCTCTGGCCCTGCCCGATACCAGCCAGGTCTTGATGTCAGATAAAACACATTGGCTTTCTCTTGCCCTGTCCCTATTTCCTGCAACAGTGGCAGTGACCCCATCTCCAAATGGAAATCCCTCTAAATTATGCATGCATTTGCTGAAACTCCCTTTAGTAACACAGTCCAACAGTCACAGACCAGAGTAATTTTTCTTTATGTAAATCTAGAAATAAACAGAAATGTAAAATTCCAGATTTTAAAGCAACAAAACATTATGACTTTTTAAGCTTTTATACCATATCTTTGCATTCAATTTGCATTAAAAGACAAATTGAGGCGCTGATCATATAATCTGTACCGAAAATTAAATTAAATGCAAACATAAGAAGGATTTCTACTGTTGTTCTCAGACTTTTGGACACTGCATGTAAATGAAAGATAACTGGTTCCTGTTGTAGGACATCAAGTGCATCATTTGAAACTCTTAGCGACATAAAAAAAGCAATTCTGTCATGACAACTCTCGGGAGATTGCTATGGTAATAGAGATTGACATAGTAATAGATATGGCAATGTTAATGTATTTGATCTTGGCAGAATAGATCTACTACGCTGCTGCTGCAGAGCAAGTACAGAGACTTGCTACTGCCAATACATTCATAGACATGGCATTGAACATGTAAGGCATGCTGCTACACATGTAACATACATGAATTAACCCCGTAGCAGATCTATACAGGTGGAGCTGGGGAAGATGGAGGGTTTCTGAAAGTGCGCTGCAGACTGCTTACAGCAAAACTACCAGTATTTGTTTGAGTGTTGAGCTGCGGCTCATTGGCCACTGATGCAATAGCAACCAATCAGCTGTGCTATGTAGATAATGACGTAATTACTACCAAATGAGTTAAACACCTATCAGCCTGCGCCATCTAGAGTTTCATGCCAGAACTAGGTAATTACAATACAATGTTTGCTTTTTTGACTCCCCGATTCTAACATCAGCATCTCTAATCTTTCATTCCCTCTAACCACAAAGTGAAGTCCACTTGGCTGATGATCCATAACACCACATACTTACATGTCTCTTTTCGTTCCTTTTAAATGATAGACAATAAACTCCCAGCACTCCCACTGCCACGATAAAAAAGTCGAGAGTGTTTACAGATTACCAAACCATTCAAGTGTTGTGATAAATCAGAGAAGAGAGTATTTGCCATGATGAGCCTGATAAGTGAGTGTGTGAGTGTGTGTGTGTGTCCTCAAAAGTGGGGCAAAGGAATGAGGAATCACAGCATGGAGGATGGCTGGAGGATATATGAGCGGCACGAAGGGGGAGCTTGTTACTGAGGAGACTCACACCGTCTGCACCGAAAGCAGACTAGTGTGTAAGTGTGCCAGTTTAGCAATCGTAACCCCCCTCCTCCGTTAAACACACAAGAATGCACTGGCACACACTGCCCTCAGCGTTCGCAAGCCGCTTTCCTCCACCCGCTCCTCCCATGAGATGTAATTAACAAAGAAATTACAGTGAAACACACTGCCGATGGGTCTCTCTGTCTCCAGCAAGGCTAAAATGTGACAGAGAAAATAAGCAACAGAGAAAACCAGGGACAGTGCCAAAGTGTGTGACATTTCCCCCCTAAAATGAAGCAACAATTAGATGCGCATTAATTGTATTGTAAATTAAAGTCTGCAGCGTGCACAGGTAGTTGTTCCCACCACAACACAAACCCTCTAAAGTCCTCATTAGTCTTTATTAAAATGCATTTCTAATTTAGCAAAACCCATTTCACTAATGCACTTCAATGACAAATATAATTTTGAATGATGACAGAATGGGATACTGGCACTGGCTTGTCTATTTCAAACCTTGGACAAAATTAATATATGAAAACCACTGTGATATACAGGGACACCATGCACCCATTTTTTTTGGCAGTCCCGGTCCCCTTTGTGCCCTAGGCAAGACAAGACATGACCAAATATACGACCATATGATACCATATAAACTTTTGTGTATGAAAATAGGCAAAATGTAAGATACCAGTGAAAATTCACAATTCTCTATTCCAATTTCAATACCACAGGTAAAACTACTAGCCTAACTAATCTAAATTTAAAACATTATTAAAAGACAAGTATGCAGTCATTAATAAAATAAGAACAAATAATCAAATTAAAAGCAAAAACACAAATAAATACAATATAACAAAGGTACAAATGAAATAAACAGTGCTTTTCAGGTTTTTCAGGTAGGTCTGACAGTAGTTTTTAGGTACATGAATTTAATAAAGTAAGCAAATGTAAAACACCACTGCATAGTCTTCACGGCATAAATTAAACATCTTTATTAATTAATCCTTATTAAAGTTACAAAAGTTATTCAGTCAAGAGCAGTGAGTGATTTTTCTTTATCCTTTGTTGTTTGATTAAAAGGTTAGTTCACCCAAAAACTAAAATTCTGTCATTAATTACTCACCCTCATGTCGTTCCACATCCATAAGTCCTTCGTTCATCTTCAACACACAAATTAAGATATTTTTGATAAAATCCGATGGCTCAGTGAGGCCTCCATTGACAGCAAGATAATTAACACTTTCAATGCCCAGAAAGCTACTAAAGACACATTTAAAACAGTTCATGTGACTACAGTGGTTCAACCCTAATGTTATGAAGCGATGAAAATACTTTTTGTGCACCAAAAAAAACCAAACAAACAAATAACGACTTTATTCAACAATATCTAGTGATGGGCGATTTCAAAAACACTGCTTCATGAAGCTCTGAAGCTTTACGAATCTTTTGTTTCGAATCAGTGGTTCGGAGCACGTATCAAACTGCCAAAGTCACACCCCCCAGTGGTGAACCACTGAAATTTGGAAACACTTGTGATGTAACGAAGCCTCGTTTACTGAAATCACGTGACTTTGGCAGTTTGATATGCGCTCCAAACCACTGATTCGAAACAAAAGATTTGCTAAGCTTCAAAGCTTCATGAGTGTGTTTTGAAATATTGTTGAATAAAGTCGTTATTTGTTTTTTTGTTTTTTTTGGTGCACAAAAAGTATTCTTGACGCTTCATAACATTAAGTTTAAACCATTGTAATCACATGAACTGTTTTAAATACGTCTTTAGTATCTTTCTGCGCATTGAAAGTGTTAATTGTCTTGCTGATAATGGAGGCCTCACTGAGCCATCAGATTTTATGAAAAATATCTTAATTTGTGTTCCGAAGATAAACAAAGGTCTTACGGGTGTGGAACGAAATGAGGGTAATTAATGACAGAATTTTAATTTTTGGGTGAACTAACCCTTTAACATTAAAAAACAGACAGCAGCAGGAATATTAGGCTGCTGTCACTTTAAGAGTGAATGCACGGATCTAATATACCGATACTGTACACATGTGTTTACTTTATCAAATGTTTATGTTCACTTAAAACATAACCGATTATGTATACTTTGGATAATTGCTATTTTTTGACCTAATTTTGTGTGAATTTGTCTGCTCAAGCGCAAGAAGAAGTGAAAGAGAGCTCAGTTTAGTATTTGCACGCTATCTGAGACATGGCTTTCTGGGTGTGCGCTTCGGTTATGTGCACACAAAATCTTCCTAACAAAATGAGCTCCCTATTGCATCTTCTTGCGCTTGAATATTTAAATTGTCAAGGCTTAAACATTCGTTTTCCTTGGCTTATCTACTTTTAAACAAACACTTTATCTACAATAAACTAGGCTACAGTTGCCAACCTTCTAATCTAATACAGAATCATCCCATCCCATATTCAATCTATGTGAGATGCCGTTCGTCCATCTAAATGGAGAAATATAAAAACAATCATTGCAGTCAGTGTTGATTAAATGTTTTAAAATACAAGGCACTTAAAAGTGAAATGTTAATCTTGAAATATTTATTTAGTCACTGTTCTCAAGTGTTATAATTTGGTAGAAACTAAATTGATATGTGTGTAATGGTGTGTAACACAAGTGTGACATTCAAATTAATTTATTTTATATAACAGATGCCATGGAGTTGTACGTCAGTAAGCCACAATCAAGTGATTGCATCTCAAATGCATTTTAGCACTTAAGTCAGTCAAGCAGTGACTATCTTTTTTATACACATACTTATGCTTCAGGCATACACTGTGACTGTCTAGCTCTTTTTTTTTTCTTTTTTTTTTTTAAACCACACAGTCAATTGTCACCAGCGCCAATAGTTTACTGAAATCTCAAATGACTGGTATTAAGAAAAGGAAAGTGCCTCTTATTTTACTTAAGTTGGCAAGCACATACTTATACACAGTTCATCCAGACAGCGCACAAGGTGGTGGGGTGGATATCACACTTTCCTAGGTTTTCTTTTATCAGAGCACAGCTCAAATCCACATCTCTCCAGCATAAAGATGTGCTGCTGGCAGATGGGCGCTGGGGGCTACGTGATAGAATGTACGCAGAGGCAATAGAGTTTGACTGAACTCCTGAGGGACTAAAAGCAGGGCAGAAATCTCTCCCTACACACACAATGAGGTTTGGTTTCCAACCTAGGACGAACTAACCTTGCCCTCTGGCAAGAGGCTGTCCTTAACCGTGGCAGAACTGGACAGCAAGAATATAAAAACTGTAAGCCAAGCCTGAGAGGACTGAGTGATGTTTACTAAGCAGCTCTGCTTTCCTCAAACTCGTCTCTCGATTTCAGTGTGCTCATAAATGCTCTTTGCTGCCAATTGCTCATTCAACATCAATTCATCTTCACTTCTGTAGCTGCTAATTTGGATTGACTTTTCGGTACAAAGATTCGGCGACATCAATTATGGCCAGGGTGAAATTTCTAATTAATATGCGTCGCCTAACAAACTGTAGGGTAAAAAAATGTCAAATGACAAACAGTTAAAGCAGCCAGAGGGAAAATCTTTTAATGCCTCTGCTTAGCAGCTGATACCCACTGCACCAGCCACGAGTTCTTTCCAGAGAGATAAGCAACGGCATGGAATTAGTGTAGCATGGTGGTTTAAATTTTTTTTTTTCCATGCAAACATTTCAGATGCTGATATATTCACCCCTGCAACCTATTTCACGTGTGCCAAGAGGAAAACCGCTGAGGGTGATGTGAAGTTTATAGCCAGGAAATACAGTTGACCCAAAGTTATGGTCAATGTTCTGATTTTGTACGGACGATTTCCAAGTCTGTTCATGATGTCAGGCCTTGTCAAGAAAAACAGGAACGGCAAAGATGGATTTTCGGCATTGAGTAAAACAGTACTATCACTGTGATCAAACATTAAAGAGCAGTTACCAAACACTCTCAGCTGGAAACTTTGTAGAACAATCTGTATTGCAAGATAGCAAAACGCCAGACAGATATAAGAGAAGAAAAACATATGTTTGAATAACTATAGTTTGAAGAGTAAAAAGACATGGAGCCTCATGGGCATTTCAAGGAAAAATATTCGATGATCGCTGAGAATTATTCGATTATTATTCGAAAAATCACACCCCTACCCAGCATGCATGCATGTACTGTATAGGCTACACACAGATAAAGAGAGAGAGACCATTCATGCTTTCAATTTGAATGATAACAAACTGTTTAATTCATTAGGGAATAGGCTATCTTAACTAAAGCCATATAATGATTGTAACGTGCTAAAACATATAAATAAAGGCTAATAAACAAAGCAAAGTAAAATGTACATGGCCGCACGGTCATTCGTAACGGTGCGGAGCAGAGTGAGCGTTTTCAATAAATTCCTACAGAAGTTGATATTCCATAGGAATGAACTGAAAACGCTTGATCTGCGCCAGTGGACACGCACCATTAGGAATGCTCATGCGGCCGTGCGCATTTTACTTTCACTTTCAAATTAGCGCCAATTCGGGATCGGCGATTGCTTGAATGGTGGGTTCATTGTTATTCTTAATGAAAAACACAACAACAAAACAGTAAAATGATGCTTAAAAACTCGCTTAAATGGGCGCTTTTACATTTCGCTTTAAAACCAAATCTTCTGCCGTCGTCTTGTCAGTCAAGAGTAAGGCAAAATGGGCGAAGTGAGGTAAAATCTGACTCCTGCTGCTGATCTGTGCTGCGACTTTTGTTCGGCTCACGCTGAATTGAGCAGACGCATTTAATTTTTAATTGTAGTGTCTGTTCTCTAACTGAACTAAATGATTTTTATTACTTTAAAAAATCAAAATGACGTTGGGGGGTGGTGCCGGGGTGGGCAAGTGATGGTAGCGGTGTTGTGGCTGAACACCGGTAACACCGGCAACACCGGCAACACCGACTATCGCAGTAAGCCTACTTCAAGCCATAATGATTTTAGGCTGCCTAAACGTGTTATAACATATTGTGAACAGCCTGAATGAACAGTTTGGGTGTCAGAAAGTGTACGTCAACTGTAACGCATACATCAGAATTTTTTTCCTTATGTTCTATTGATGTTAACTCAGTTGACTCATGTACATTAAAGTAATTGTTATTAGCATTTTGTCATGTTTAATATCTGGAGTCTTTCAGACTCCAAACATAAGGGATGCATAATTTCTAATGGAGAACATCTGAAGCATGCTATCAAACAGAAAATGAAGGTTAAAAAAAGTAAACTTACACAAATATACACACTCTGTAAACTCTGGATTACACATATGCATGCTTTTAGGACAAAACCACTACAAAGTTTTACACATGAGGCCTCTGATCTTTATTATGAACTTTTG
>RJVU01044706.1:995168-1051474 GCA_003731715.1 Anabarilius grahami
GCAAGGTCAGCATGTTTTTGCCCAGTGGAAAGCCTGGTATCCCAGCCTGGTAAAGCACCATGAACACTGCCCCTGGAGGAGCTGCTGGATGTGTGTTAGCGCTGACCCTTCACTACTGTTCCCCAAGGGACTGAACTTAACATCCACAACACAGCATGAACAACAAAACTGCTAAATATTCATTTATCTCTCTGCCTGTCTCCTCAGATACCAATCAATTTATGAAACTGCTCAAGCTATGTATTTCCTCCATGGCCATGCTCTTTCACACACACACACTATCTCTCTTGCTCTTTCTCCTTTGGTGCAGATCACACCAGGCTTAGTGTTTGGATTGCTATACAGAGAACGATCCCTAATGGTTATCTGACAAAAGTGGAGAGCAAAGAAGGTAGAGGAATTCAGAGTAAGATCAATACTCTTGGAGAGTGAGTTTTCCCATGTTAAAGGCCAAATCCTTCTCAGCCTCCCGAGGGTCAGATATGAGATGTTTACAAGGACAGAACATCATAGGTATCTCCAAAGCAAGCATGAGGGAAAAAACATAATGCATTGACTGAACCAAATATACCTTAACACAGTCAAACCCAGACTAACCTCAATGTGTCAATGATAACAAAATCAAAAGTAAACATCAACAATGGCAATAAAAATCCTCATCTGTAGTACATCAAACAAAAACACATTTACAATGAAATTAACTTCAACTTGGGAGTTTAATTTCTAGCACAAATAACTATTTAGTGATATACACCATCACTGAGATATAAAATTTTGTTCATAACACCCACAACAATTCAGATTTAAAGGGGACCTATAATGCCCCTTTTACAAGATGTAATTTAAGTCTCTGGTGTCCCCCAGAATGTGTCTGTGAAGTTTCAGCTCAAAATACCCCACAGATAATGTATTATAGCCTGCCAAATTTGCCCCTATTTGGGTGTGAGCAAAAACACGCCGTTTTTGTGTGTCCCTTTAAATGCAAATTAGCTGCTGCTCCCAGCGGCTTTCCAGAAGAGGGCGGAGCTTTAACAGCTTGCACTTCGGTTACTCAACAACAACAAAGCTGGAGAATCTCACGCAGCCAAAATAAGGATTGTCAGTAACGGTGTTCACCCTTACATTGTTCAAACCGGAGTCGGACACTTCCTGGAGACTCAGGAAGAAGTTACAGTGTATAGAATATGCAAACGGACGTTTCTGAATGGTTAGTGGATACATTTATGTAGCAGCTGTGGAGTTGATTCAACTCATCGACTAGCATGTGCCGTCATGTTAATCTTTTGTGCAAATCCAACGTTGAATTTACCCTCATTTGTGAAGCAGTCCGGCATAAATGGCGGCAAGGGTAACAACACTCTACTACAACAACACTTCCTCTTCTCTAAAGCAGGTCAACATGGCCTCGCCCCCTTTGTTGTGTGTTCTCGGGGGCAGGGTTTATGTAAATTTTAGGGTTAGTGATGTCACTAACCCGGGAAGAAGCTCGTTGTAGTCCCTACCAGCCATAGGGACTAATTCTTAGTCCTTAAACAAAGAATTATTTACATTTACATTTACATTTATGCATTTGGCAGACGCTTTTATCCAAAGCGACTTACATTGCATTATACTATACATTTGTATCAGAGTATGTGCAATCCCTGGGATCGAACCCATGACCTTGGCATTGCTAGTGCCATGCTCTAACAACTGAGCTACAGGAAAGCTTTTAAAAGAAAATACCTCCCTTTGCATTGAACTTTGAGTGTCGTAACTTTGCAGACATTGTTTATGCTCTAACAGCAACATTACACACTAACTAAAGTTAAAAAAGTGAAATCATAATCAACCACCCCTTTAAAACAAGGTTGTAGTGTTTGCTTAAAGACCTGTTCTAGTTGATGATTAAAACCCCATGAATCAGAGACTCCGTTCCACTGCTGTGTCCTTGACAATGGGATGTTTCTCCAGTGGTTCTCTTCCTGGTGTGATCTTTATCTGGTATAAAAAGCAGTGAAAATAATATTCAATGCTTGTATTGCTCAATGGAGATAATTAATGATAATTTAAGCTATCTTGTGACTGACACAGTGTCAAACCAATAAACAATTTTTGGTTGACATGCACCTTTATAAGACAGAATGTGGGACACTGTCTTAGTTCTTACAAACCCCAGAGTAAAATCAGCAATTACAGAGAACAAGATACACCTATAGCATACAAATAACAAAACAAAGACGCAGTAACTCTCTGAGGTATTAGCATAGAAAACAATTTGCCAGAAGGTGCACGTCTTCTGTAACAATGGATTTCAAACAAGCTTTTTCACCAGCTCTGATCTTTTCTTTTCTTCTTTTCAAAGATGAAAAGACAGTGCTGTTATCTTCTCTGCCAAACACTCATCTGGACACTCAATCCAACACTAAGCCTATGCTTTTTTTTTTTTGATGTTAAAATTCATTACGTTCATTGAAACTTAAATTGAATCAATTGGCAAAGTTTTGACACTGATTGCATGCTCTGCAGTTTATTATTCTATTGATAGACTAAGAATATCAATCAAATTTTTTGTTTGTTTTTCTCTCGTGATCTTTTCTTAAAGAGTGTTTCAGTACTGTAGCTAAAATTGACATCTTTTCTAGAAAACATTCATATTCTAGAGATCCATCGAATGAGAAGATCTATCACTTTTAACTATCAACTTTCAAACCAAGTCAATCTACATAGTTTCAGCCTCAAACAGATTTCCTGCCGAATAATGCAAATTGCTCACAATTCTGGAAAGAACTTTCTGGCAAGCTCTAATCTGATTGGCTGACTTTACACAACCTTCAAGAGTGAGAGCAAACAATGTTTTTTTTTGTTGTTTTTTTTAAAGTTGCGTTTACAAGGTACTAGGTTGACAGCAAAGCTATTCACAGAATTTGCCAAAATTTGCCAGATTAGAAACATCAAATCTTTGGATGATACTCAGACACGCTAAAAAGATATGTTTCTATGATGAATTTGGTTTACTCTCTGTGTAAACTTCAAGATGTTTAATTACTTCCAACCAACACTATGCAATTTCTGTATCTATAACAATAGAATTGCTATTCTGGGAGCTAAACCAAGATCTTAGGTTTCACACTATAGACAATTCCATGTAATGGCAATACAGTCATTTTCTGGCATGTCTACATTGGTGTATGAAGTGCTAGATGTCAGCGCAAACCTTATTCTACAAGCAGCATACTCAAAGTATGAAGAGGTGTCAGAAAGCTGGAAATTCACCCTGCAGTGCTCATGTGGCGCATCAGATAAACTAGTATGTCCTTTATTTTCATGCTGCATACCGTGCAGTGTAGGGTATATTGGAGGAGAAGATATAAGTTGCTGTCACATGTAGTTCTCTGAGCATTTGATGACAGCAGTTCTCTCGCCAACATCTTTTTCTTTTCCTATTTCTACCAACTATTGCATGAGATGTGCACGTCATTGTAAGTGGCAAACGTGTCACGTCCTGAATGACAAAAACAAACCCCCACAACAAGAATTCAAACCTGACTGAAACATTGCTAGAAATATGGTATTTGGATTGGGTTCTAAAAGGAATTTGTTTATTATTTTGCCTATTTTGACGTATGAGCAATACATTCTGTGCAGTTCCCATCATTATGATTTCATAATTCTGAAATGATGATCTTGAACATTAGAAAGTAATGGTAACTACTTAGCTGTGATTGACTAAATATATCCTGTGGGACATTAAGACAAAAGGACATTCGGATGTTTATGAGGACCAACTATTCTTTTTCCGGCAAAGATTTATCACAATATGTAAATTATGAACCACAACATAAATCCAGGCATGGTAATTTCCATGAAAAATATTCAATAAAATTGGCCACAACTCCATAAATCTTAGTCAGAATAGATGCCATGCTTTGTTCACTGTACTAATGTGTGTATATATATATATATATATATATATTCTCCAATTTTCTCATGTTCACACCAGATGATCAGCTGACCCGTAAAAGAAAAACGTATTTGGGGGTGAAATCATAGTGCTGGGTTGCTAAATCAGTGATACTCTCAGTTTGCCCTAGAGAGAAAACAGCATGATTTTCACATTTTGACACATCTGAGACGTGCTAACCGAATTCAGAGCCAAATCCCTTTGCTGTTTGAGACATTACAGGCGGTCCGATGCTTACAGCAACACCTGCTGTTCTCTCTGCTTACACAAGGAAAACATAGCTATAGCTTGCAGTAAGTAAGCGTATAGCAAAATGACTGCCTACTTTACTTAATCATCATCCCAAAGTACTCTGCGGAGTGTAATAATACCGAAGACGTTAAATATATCATATCATGCCTGCCGGAGACTTGACTGCATGTGTTTTCCATCCCACCCACAGGCTCTGCACTATTGAACACAAGGGGTGGATGAAAAGAGTAAGCAGGCAAATATACATTATTTAACAGTCCCTTTCCAATAGTCCCTCTGCTATAATAATGCCAAAGTATTTCCATGAGTGTCCTTACCTCAGCGGATACCAGACCCCAGCCGAACCGACACCCACTCGTGTATATGGGGGAAAAGAACGCATTAATTATTTATGCTATGAAGAGTAACGCACACACAAACCCTCTGGGAGAAAAAAAATCACCTACGGGTCAGGGCCGAAACGGAAGATTCCACAGCTCAGGTGAGGCTGCAGTGTGTTGTATTTGGAGTGCGGTAACACATTCACAATATCAATAGGATGATTGAATGCGACAAGGCATAAAGAAGAAACGAAATCCTCATTGGATTCAATAACAGAGAGATAAGGTCACATTGTGAGACACAGCATGTTATCCTATTACATAATGCAAAATGGTGATTGTCCTTTGACTCAAGCAGAATGCAAAGCTGATATCCATTAGCTACTCTCAAATTGATAAGCAAATTAGGTTATTCACAGAACTGATGAACACCTTTTTATGTATAACCATGCAAATTAGGAAAAACATCATTTTCTTTTAGCGTACCCTATTTGCATGTTTTCTTCATCAGTTTCAGTTACTCTCATAGGCGGGAAGGATGTTTAAAAAAATCTAAAGGTTTAGTTCAACCAAAAATGAAAATTATGTCATTAATTACTCACTCTCATGTTGTTCCACACCCGTAAGACATTCATTCATCTTCAGAACACAAATTAAGATATTTTTGATAAAATCCGATGGTTTAGTGTGGCCTGCATTGCCAGCAAGATAATTAACACTTTAAATGCCCAGAAAGCTACTAAAGACGTATTTAAAACACTGCTTCATGAAGCTTCGAAGCTTTACGAATCTTTTGTTTCGAATCAGTGGTTCGGAGCGTGCATCAAACTGCTAAAGTCACGTGAACCATTGAAATTTCAAAACGTTTTAAAACACTTATGACGTAATGAAGCCTCGTTTACTGAAATCATGTGACTTTGGCAGTTTGATACACGCTCCGAACCACTGATTCGTAAAGCTTTGAAGCTTCATGAAACAGTGTTTTGAAATTGCCCATCACTAGATATTGTTGAATAAAGTCGTTATTTTGGGGTTTTTGGCGCACAAAAAGTATTCTCGTCGCTTTATAACATTAAGGTTGAACCACTGTAGTCACATTAACTGTTTTAAATATGTCTTTAGTAGCTTTCTGTGCATCTGAATGTGTTAATTATCTTGCTGTCAATGCAGGCCTAACTGAGCCATCAGATTTTATCAAAAATATCTTAATTTGTGTTCTGAGGATGAACGAAGGTCTTACGGGTGTGGAACGTCATCAGGGTGAGTAATTAATGACAGAATTTTCATTTTTGGGTGAACTAACCCTTTAAGATGGCAGCCTTGTTTTGGCCAAATTCTAAGAAAATGTACCAATAGGCAGCTCACGTTTGGGAAAAATTTAACCTTTCTGAAAAAAGAATTACTGACCTTTCTCTATGCACAATTATAATGCGGATGATTAATAATGCCAAAACCATGTTTTTACAGTGTAGACATACACTACTGTTCAAATGTTTGGGGACAATAAGAGTTTTTGAAAGTCTCTTTTGCGCACCAAGGCTGCATTTATTAGATCAAAAATACAGTAAAACAGTAATATTGCAAAATGGCAAGCTGAATTTTCAATGAGTCTTCAGTGTCACCTGATCCTCCTGAAATCATTCTAATGTGCTGATTTGGTGCTCAAGAAACATTTCTTATTACTATCAATGTTGCAAACAGTTGTGCTGCTTAATATTTTTTGTGGGAAATTATGCATTTTTTTTAAGGATTTTTTTATTAATAGAAAGTTATAAATAACAGCATTTATTTGAAATGCAAATATTTTGAAACTATAAATTATAAATGTTTTACTGTCACTTTTGATCAATTTAATGTGTCTTTGCTGAATAAAAGTATTCATTTCTTTAATAAATAAATAAATCGTACTGACTTCAAATGTTTGAACTGTAGTGTGTACTTCAGTTGATTTTATATGCACCAACAGTTTGTGCTATATCCATTGACCGTCTAGTTCTCTTGAGAATGCTTGTCAGTAATGTATGACAACATCAGGCATGAAATAATCCTTAACACTTCTATTGAAATGTTGTAAAACTGTTAAAATTCAAATTCAGACAGCCATTTAGCTTTATTATAATTGCTTGCATAGATGAAATTGCTGTTTACAAACAGACACTCGACGACGACACTCCTAGGTTCTTTTGGCACCCTGGAAAAGTGCTGTTTTAGATTAGTGCTTCACAAAAATTGAGCAACAAAAGAGCAATAAGCACCGTGTGAGTGGTTAACATTTCTAAAAGACTGAACTGTTTTAAAAGCACTTCCATTCCGATGTTTTTCATTTCCAAAATGCAACTGGTTTGACAAACAAAAGGCCAAATATGATCTAAGTATGATCGTATATATACTATAAACCCAGTACCAACTGATTTTTTCCCTCAAAATAAAAAATATGTATTCACTATAAACCAGTTTCACTTTATAATAATGTTCATCAATTTACAAATATTATAAAATGCTTAACAGATTTAATCTATAAGGCAATAGACAGGCCTCTGTTTCATCTACAATTATGTTGACTCTTAACTGCAAAACTCCCTTTGAGTCACCAACTAACTTTCAGAAAAGTTTTATGACAAGACAACAAAATCACTGCGTTAGGATTTTGACAAACTGATCAATCAGATTAAATGGCTTCAGACTCGCTGTAATGTTTACTTGTGCCCTTCAAAGGGAAGCCCAGCAGACTGACTTTCAGCTAGACACTTTTCAAAATATCGTTCACAGAACAGAGCCTAAAATAGACAAAGACTGACTGATCATGATGTCAGAAACAATAACAAGTCACAACAAGACAACACTCTGAACAGTGCACAGAGAGACAGGAACCATTATAACATTAGTATTGTTGTGAAGCTACAGGAGTAGACGATTTTGATTTAAGCAATGTAGGACTGGCACAGAGAACATTTGAAATTCAAAACTGTGGCACAGATGTCAAACATTTCCATCAGTGAATTATGCTGCCTTTTGAATGTCAAACTATGCTGTAAATAAAGATAACTAACATTGAATTAGTTCAACTGTTCTGTGGGGAGATAAGCATCTCTTGTAATGTTATAGCCACAACAATATGATGCTTATCAAGGGACAGATTACCCAAAAATAAAAATGAAAACATAGTCATCAAAATACATACAATACCATTCCAAAGCTGATTTATTTATTTATTTGGAAAGAAATGGTAACACTTTATTTTAGGGTTCAATTCTCACTTTTAACTAGTTGCTTATTAGCTTGCATATTACTAACAGTACTTATAAAGCACATATTAATGCCTTATTCTGCATGACCGTATTCTACATCCCTTAATTCTACCCAATACCTAAATTTAAATGCTACAAAACTACCTTACTAACTATTGATACGCAGTAAATTAGGAGTTAATTGAGGCAAAAGTTGTAGTTATTAGTGAATACGAGTTCCCTATACTGAAGTGTTACCAAATAATATTTGAGGAACATATTAACATGTGATTTGCCATTATAGGAATAAATTAGATTATAAAATTTATTACAGCTGCAGTACGTAAGTGTTGCCTCTTTGTCGCCATCTCTGTTTGAAACCTGCAGTTATTTGCAGAATTATAATCTTTACGTGGGTTGTGCATCATTTACATTTACATTTATGCATTTGGCAGACGCTTTTATCCAAAGCGACTTACATTGCATTATACTATACATTTGGATCTGAGTATGTGCAATCCCTGGGATCGAACCCATGACCTTGGCATTGCTACTGCCATGCTCTAACCACTGAGCTACAGGAAAGCTAGCTCAGTGGTTAGAGCATGCATCAGCATGGCAATGTTTGCTGTCAGTCACCACATCAGATTCTACGTCTTGGAAGTATGACCAAAATAAGTATTTTCACCCGGAAAATGTCATCTGAACAAGTAAGTAACATGTCTGCCAATTTTGTTCTGACTAACTAACAGAGGTGGAAAGTCCAGGGGTCAGAAAGTAAAAGTCCTGCCATATTTTTATTCCACCCACTGAAGCATTAATGAGATAAATAAGTGATTAATTGTTTGATGATTGAGCATTATTCAAGACACCTGATGATAACAAGCAGAATCGCCAAAGGAGAAAATCACAATTTTTAAGTTACCATCATCGAGGTCAGGGTTTGTTTTAGTTGAGCTCTTGACCCTTGACTTTTTAATATTAGATTTTGTTTGGGCAGTTTTAGCTGTGTTAAAACCAACCAGACAAGCAATGTTTAGAGATGATCAGGTGGTGTTGGTTATGATTTCACAATCATTATTTGATCTGACTCACTGAACTCATTTAGAGCCCAATCTCTGAGTTAGATTTACATTATTGATTACAGTACAAGATCAACTTTATCAATATAATCTGAAGGCTTTTTTAAAAGTTGTTCTGATCAAAAGAAAAAACTCTTTCTTTTAGACACACACAGACATCAAGAATCAGCCTGTGAATCTCAACGACGGTGACAAGCAACATATTCTGATCAACAGATCAACTCTGAACATTAGAAAACAAGCTACTAAAAAGTCACAGAAAAACAGCAAAAAATAAAATAGTGAGAATAAAGGAAATTACTAAGACAATTCAGCTCATAATTTATTCATGCAGCAATGCATGATGGGAGCCGTGGATGAATTTTGATTGGTGGCTCCCAGAATGCATTGCAACTTTCTTTTTGACAGTCACCACTGTTGAGATTCACAGACTGATTCTTGATGTCTGTGTCTCTAAATGAGAGCGATTTTTGCTTTAGAACAACTTTTGATAAAACTTTTGGATTATTTTGGAAAACTGGATCTTCTGCTGTAGAATCACACGTTGCTGTAATCAATAAGGTAAATCTAACTCAGAGATTGGGCTCTAAATGAGTTCAATGATTCAGATCAAATAATGATTATGTGAAAAAATAACCAACAACACCTGATCATCTTTTATTATTGCTTGTCTGGTTGGTTTTAATGCAGTTAAAACTGCCCAAACAAAATCTAATATTAAAAAGGCAAGGGTCAAGAGCTCAACTAAAACAAACCCTGACCTCGATGATGGTAACTTAAAAATTGTGATTTTCTCCTTTGGTGATTCTGCTTGTTATCATCAGGTGTCTTCAATAATGCTCAATCATCACTCAATTAATCACTTATTTATCTCATTAATGCTTCAGTGGGTGGAATAAAAATATGGCAGGACTTTTACTTTCTGACCCCTGGACTTTCCACCTCTGCTAACTAAGAAAAAAAAAGTATTACAATAAATCGCACCGCCAATGGTGATTGAATCTAATGATCACGTCAAACCGTGCAAATTATTATTATTGTTATACTTTGTTCTCAAATTGTTAATGTTAACAACATCAGCATTGCGTGACTATGTGTATTTAGTGTGTATTAGTGTTACCTGTAGATTTCAATTTCTGTAGCCACTCCACAGTCCGAAGTCTTTTGCTTTTGACTACAGGTGAATCTCAGTTGTCACTGATGATTGTCATTTGGACCTTTCTGGATTTCAATTCACCATCAAAATAAGTATAATTATTGCATCTGCTTTGAAAAAAGGTTATAAATGATCCGCCGCCTGCAGCATCCTCACATGCCATATAGCTGGGACTCGTTCTTTATGTAAACAGACGTGACGTAATGATGCAAAGACGAACGGCTACATGCTCGAATTTCCAGCGGAAACCCACCAGTACCACCTGAATTAGAAAACATTATTACAAGCTTACCATTGTGAATCGGGCTAAGGTAAGGAGATAGTTATGAACACTGCCTGGTTATGTACTTGCTCAAAAATTGATTTTGGATCATTTTTAACCAAAAAAAGTTACGGACTGTAGCTTTATATTAGAAAACAGCAGCCTTACTGAACATAAGAGACTTCTTCCAGAAACATTAAAACGTCTTATCAACCCTGAACTTTTAAATGGTAGTGTATACATGAGCACATGGAAAAAAGAGCAGCGTAAACATTCGGCTAAGCATCTTCTTTTCTGTCCCACAAATGAAAGTTTTGCAACAACATGAGGGTGAATAAATGATGACATAAGTTTTATTTTTGGTTCAAATACCCCTTTAAGCACATGACAAATGCACATCACATCCTTCAAATATCATATTTGCATGAGTGCAATTTACATTCTTGCATAACGTATAATTAGGTAATCAGCTGAGTCACGGTGTCATTAAAGACTCCACGGTTTTTTTTACAGCTGATGGCTATCTGTCAAAAATCAGAGATTGGCAGAAAAAGTGATGGCCGCGCTCTATCTCTAGATCTAATGAATTCAGCTGGCACCACCCTGAGCTCTGAAAATATGACACCCACTCTCGCCCGGCCATTAACACCAGCTGTGTGTTGACTGGTACTGGAGCTGATCAATGCTGCGACACATGCACATCCCACACAAACAAAAATGCTCAAATATGTATGCAAATGCAAGAGTTATCGGAACATAGTCTGCAGGGAATATAGTGCAATGAAATTGTGGAAGAGGATGCTGTTTTTCAACCACATTGATTCCATGTGTCATCTCCTAATACATTTGTTCCACTTACAATAATCATGTGCATCTTCATCTCAGATTACCATTTGAGTGATGTTTTAAACATATTCTGACTCCACTAAGTCAACAGACCCTCTAAAAATGGGACGTTGGGACTGGACAGTGTCACCTGAAGCTCAATCCTTTCACTAAATGAGTCTGCAGTACCGACAGCGACCAGCGGAGGGCAATTTAGCTGCATCCAAGCACAAAATGGAGGTAAGGGAGTGAAGACCAAAAATATTTATATATTTCTTGATCTTTCATTTCTTCCACTTTTCTCTCCTCGCTTTCTCCACAGCGACTACCGCTCTCTGCCAGTTTCAGTCCTGTTTTTATTGCTCTGTATTAATTAGGACATCCATTAGGTGGCTTAAGTCATAAATCCCCTTGTTAATTTGGAAAGAAGAATCAGCGGCGCTCATTATGATTAAATTAGCAGAGATCTGCCGGGTGGCTGGACCTTTCTGACATTGATTGTGATCATCAGCTCCAAACATCAGACGGCAGTTTCCCTTTAACCTCTATTAGCATTCTGTACCTAATTTTCGATTTATCACTGGTTTAAAAGGTCTCCCTTGAAATGATCATCTATTTAATCATGATAATGACGCTATATAATTTACACAATCAATTTTTTATACAGTATTTTAAATCTTTTGCACTGTGAAAACTCTCTACATTACATTAAATCATATTTTGAACAGCTTGAAGGGGGTTGAAAGCATCCTGGCATTGATTAAACCACTATTGAACTTATATAGGGACATATTTCCTGGAATATGAGACCACCAAGATGGGAATGGCGTTTGCAGCTTGCACACTGTTCTGTGAGATGGCCATAGCTGTTATACCGTACAACCATGCAAAGCAATTACTGGACCAAAGGACTCCCATGAGTTGGCTGGCAATACCATTATAGATCCCCCACCATGTGTAACAGTTGGTAATTTTGGGCATCTTTTGGTTTCCTCCGCACATAAACCAGTCCAGATGTTGGAAAGTGTGTGAAAGATGACCTATCAGACCATATTATGTTTTCCATTTGGGTCCAGGTTATGAGATTTTGCGACTCGGCCTCAGAATCAAGAGGTTTCTGAATGGCAGCACTGCCATAAATTCTAGATCACAGTGTAGTTTTTGTTAAGACAAGGTCACAAAGTTGCTGATTGAATTCTGAACATTTTTTTGAGGCTACAGTGACATTTAGCAACTATCTACGTACTGTAGTGTTCTTTTATTCAACTGATGCACTTTGTACGTTCGGCATATGTCGTAATTATTTTTGAGACTGTTCCTCTCAACACATTTAATTCTGTTTAAAGCTGCTGATTACCAATCAACCCAATATGACTCGCCTTTGCAGCTGCATTTGTGATAGTAAATGAGCTACTTCAAAGTTATTTTTGTCAGCCCAAAGTTAAGACATCAAAAAAAGTTTGACATTCTGAGTCGAGTCAAAATTATGACAAAAAAAGTCTAATTTATAACAGCAGAAGTTGAAATTGACAGTCATAATTTTGACTTGTCATCTTATAAAGATGACTTATGTCATCATTTTGACTTTTTATGACATAATTATGATTTTCCAAAGTATATATTTTTTTCTTATGTGTTGCAAATAGGTTTCCATGGGCGTCCACATAGTTGACCTGTGGTTGCAAAAGAAAGTAAAACCTTCTTCATCAATAAAAAAAAAAAATTGCAGATACACTCATTCAAAAAATGTTCAAACGTTTGGGGTCAGTAAGATTTTTTTTAAAGGAAATAATACTTTTATTCAGCAAGGATATATTCAATTGATCAAAAGTGACAGTAAAGACATTTATAATGTTACAAAAGATTTTTTACTTTATGTAAATGGTGTTCTTTTGAACTTTCAATTCATCAAAAAATCCTGAAAAAAAATTGTACCACAGTTTCCACAAAAATATTAAGCAGCATGACTGTTTTATACAGGTATATATTTCTTGAGCAGCAAATCAGCATATCAGAATGATTTCTGAAGGATCATGTGACACTGAAGACTGGAGTAATGATGCTGAAAATTCAGCTTTGCATCACAGGAATAAATTAGCTACACTTTAAAATATATAGAAACCAGTTCTTTTAAATTGTAATAATATTTCACAATATGACTGTTTAACTGTATTTTTCAATCAAAATAAATACAGCCTTGGTGAGCATAAGAGACTTCTATTAAAAACACTGAAAATATCTTACCGACCGCAAACTTTTGAACTCTTTAAATGAAAGGAAACTATTCTGAAATGTAACAAAACAAAAGAAAAAAAGTCTTCCATCAATTAGCAGAGAAACGATGGCTTAAATAAATGGTTTGTTTTGTGCAGTCTCTGGCTCTTTAATCTTACCTTTCAATACTGTCTTATATCACACATTTTAAGGCATCTTTTTGCCTACAGGGGCAAATGGCAATGGAAATCCATTTTCACAGTGCAACGGCTGAACCACAGAAATATGCATCAGTGTCAGCCAATCACAGCACTGGATTGTGTTGATAAGACACACTTCAAAGCACTAGTGGCCTTGATAAAAAGCCTTGCACACCTTGCTCATCACTCTTCATTTAGCATGGCAAATCAACCATCCCAACATAAACACACACACACACACACAGCCTATTCATTTGCAAAGTCCACAGACTCTCATCCACACTTTTTCTTGCTCATAAATTGCAGTTAATACACTATTTAGAAACTATACAAAGATTAATTTATTTCTCCTTTGATCTGCTATAGAACCACATTATGGTGTAGATGAATATTAGCTCATAAATATCTTAATTTGACATCTAAGTAAAGCACTGGTAGATACTGCAAATTAATAAATACACTTTCAAAACATTCATACAATTTCTGTATGCAGAAAAAATCAAGCAAAAACAACCTAAGACTTACAGCCAATTAGTCTAAATGAAATACAAGGCAATTCCCAACCGATAAAGTTACAAAACTGTAGTCATAAGAAAAAAAAAAATCAGACCATGCAATATGAGATTGTGCAATGTATACCCATTAAACAAGGAATAAAATAAAAATACATAGACATACTCCAAAATCAAACAGCCCCACTCAACACTCAGCCCCCCTTCATTTATTCATGATGAGGTCATCATAAAGTTCAGGGAATCTCCATATTTCTTAAAAGTGTGATTTGTAGTGAAGCCCATATATACCATCTGTGGTCATACAATCAAAGTACGACTAAAAAATTTTTCTCTGTGGCTCTTCTTCATTTTATAGTTTTCTACAATCGTTAGGACACATTTAACAATACTTAGGCCACTTTTTCAAAACTCTTCACACAGTTTTCCTAACCAACTTTCATCTTGGCACAGCAGTTAATTTCACATTCAAAATGCACTAAATCTACCAAAACCCTTGATTCATGTCTCAAATCAACTCATTCTTCCAGAACACTAGCAAAGGTTTTCACCCAGCAAACACACTTTGTCACTCATAAAACAATTACCTAAAAACACTGACATTAGGTATCATTATACGTTTTCTTTTGTAAAATTTTTGTAAGATTGTTTATAATTCACTGCAGTTTGTTACATGAACCATGTTTACATAACAGTTCAAAATTATTCTGAAGTTTTCCTCTTTGAATGGATGATAATGAAATTGAAAAACGAATGCTTGTGTAGGTGTTCAGTTTCATCTAATTGCTTTGATGGTATTTGNTTTTGCACTTTGTCTACCTTGTAAATTTGTATATTATTTTTATTATGTGTCTTGTCTTGTCGCTGTCACTCTGTTGCACTGTGGAGCTTCTGTCACTAAAACAAATTCCTAGTATGTGTAAACAACATACCTGGCAATAAAGCTCTTTCTCATTCTCATTGTTACACTAAAAAAATATTAACACATGAGATGACGGAAATCATTGTGGTGTGCCACGAAGATGTGAAAAAATAGGCATAAATCTAGCTTACAAATTATTCAGGCTAATTGTAGTAATTAAGGATCAGACCTGTTTGCCCAATAGTGGCAAGACATATATGTATATAAGGACATCTGACAAATTGGTTTGTCCGTCAAGAACCAGGAAAAAATACGACTGAAAAACTGAAAAAACTGAAAGACTGAAAAAAAAAAAGACTGTGTAATCACCTTTACCATAATGTAAGTACATTAAAAACCTTAGTCTTCAACTTACCAGTTAAGTTGAGCTTGCTCATATTTTTTTCTTTTGTACAGTGAGATGGAGTATGTCTTGGGACAACGAATTAGACGCCGGAGGGAGAGGGTATACCGGCCCAGACAGACCTATCTCTCCCTCAGTGAGGAGGAATGCATAAGAAAGCTACGCCTGACAGATGAGTTGGGGACTGATGCACAATGTCCCTATGCCTTCCCCGTGGCAGTAAAGGTTACAGCGGCATTGCATTTCTATGCATCTGGGTCATTCCAGCACCCCCTTAGCTCCATTGGAGGCATTTCACAATCTGCCATAAGTTCGGCTATACATGCAGTTACATCAGGTCTAGTCCGACATGCTGGGGAATACATCAAATTCCCCGTCACACTTGACAACCAGGAAAGAGCAAAGCAGGCATTTTGTGCGAAGTATGGGTTCCCTGGTGTCCTTGGTGTTATAGACTGCACCCATGTGCAGCTACGTGCCCCATCAGAAAACGCACTTGTATACATCAACCGCAAGGGAACCTATTCAATCAACGTACAAGTCATTTGCGATGCTTATAGTAAAATCACCCATGTCTTTGCGAATTATCCTGGCTCGAGCCACGACTCATTCATACTGGCAAACTCTACCATTCCTGCCATCTTCGAGGGGAATCCCCCGTTGGATGGGTGGCTGTTAGGGGACAACGGGTATCCGTTAAAGACATGGCTGATGACACCATATTTGATGCCAGCAACAATTCGTGAAATGCAGTTTAATAGAAAACACACACAAACACGCTGTGTAATTGAACGAACGTTCGGCATACTGAAAATGCGCTTCAGGTGTTTGGATAGATCAGGAGGCACTTTACAGTCCTCAAAAGGTCGCAGCATTCTTTGTGGCATGTTGTGTTTTACACAACATTTCCATAAATCAAGGTTGTGTTGTTGACATAGATGAGGAAATATTAGAGGACTTAAGGAGACGTGATGGTGAACTGCATGTGCCGATGCCACTTAACCCAAATGCCCCAGCAGCAGCACGGGAGAGGAGAGCTTATTTGACAGAAGAACTGCTGCATCGTCTATAGTGAGCTAAGTAAATTTATCTCGGTCTAATGTTATACTACATTGCAAAAATATAACCATACTCGTGATTCAGAGAGAACGAGTCCAAAACATTCAAAAGTGTTTATTTGTGAAATTTCTTTGTATTTTGTCAAAAAGAAAAATCAATAGCAAACAGTAATTGATAAAAAAAAAATACAAATTGAAAATGAGGTTAAAAATATTTAAACAGAAAAAGTTTATTTTTTTTTCCCCTCCTCTGGTAGTTTTGCGACGCGCGCCACGGCGGGATTGGACACCTGAGGGTCCGGGAATGGCATTGCGCGATGTGCGCCTGGTGGAACGGGTGGATGGAGATGGAGTCGGGGAAGGAGGAAGAGGCACAACAGGAGGTGGTGGTGCGCTTGAAGGGCCACGCTCCATGGCTGCAGCAATCCTCTCCAGGCTTGAGGAGATGCGCCCGAGAGCAACATCGCCATCCGGTCAAGACGGCCATTCACACTTTGCCGCATCCCAGACAGCTCCCGCTCCAGCATTTCAAATCCGGTTTGCTGGAGCTGCAGGAAGGGGTGGTCCTCCGGTCTAGCAATGCTGCCACGGCGTGTAGTGGGTCTGGACCTTGATGATTGCGCTGTTCCCTCCTCAGATGGCCCGTGCGCATGGCTCGCGAGGCCAGGGTCTTCCTGCGAAGCTGTTACATTGTTTTTCTTTATTGTGTGGCTGCGTTAAATGTTTTTCATGTAAATAACGATTAAAATATTTTCATAAGAAACCTTGTATGTGAATTTGTGTACCTTGGGGTTGGACTGCTTGCGTTTCTGATTGGGTGCCGATTTCAAAACCCCCAAATCCTTCAACGCTTTCAGCGGTGAGAGTGGACGCAGCGATGTCCTCTGCTGGCGTCAGGTCCTGAGTAGAGGCAGATCCACCTCCCGTTACACGGCGTGCCCGATTGATGCTGGCAAGCTTGGACTTTCCCCGTCTTCTGATGTCATTTAGCGCTTGCGGAACTGGTGCGACGTCCTGGGGATGCCAGCTGATGAAACAATTGTGGCTATTTCCTCCCACGCCTGTTTAACCGACGCTATTTTGGGTGGGTTTCTCCCATCCCCATACAACACAATTTCTCTGTCTTTCACTGCTCTTACAAGAACATCAGTCTCCTCGGCTGTGAACCGCTCCTGGCGTGCGCCTGGTAAATACGCCATAATAATAGCAATCCATAATGGAACTTGCGCACCTGCTTTTAAAGGGAATGTTGGATGACGCTCTGATTGGTTTATTTCACGTTACGCCCAAACCACACCTATGAATAATGAAGCTACTTCAGACCAACCCATTTTAGATTTGCGCCGGGCGCAAGAGCCATTTATCCCGCCGGGAAAATAGCAACAGCGCCGAGACCCACCCACAAAGTTACTTGCGCTTCGCGCTTTGACACTTGCGTTTCAGATCGTTAAAATAGGGCCCTAGGTATCATTATACGTTTTCTTTTGTAAAATTTCTCGATTGTTTATAATTCACTGCAGTTTGTTACATGAACCATGTTTACATAACAGTTCAAAATTATTCTGAAGTTTTCCTCTTTGAATGGATGATAATGAAATTGAAAAACGAATGCTTGTGTAGGTGTTCAGTTTCATCTAATTGCTTTGATGGTATTTGATTTTTTAGATTCAGCATAGATTTCATTACAATATTAGTGTAGAAATGCAGCATATTTCTGTCTTATTCAGTTTTGTATTATGTTATTGTTTTGAACATAAGTTTAACAGTTTTGAAAACAATATGTGCAAATTGGCCTGTACGTACAAAGAGTTTTGGCAGTTGTTGTGTCTGAGTGAGAAAAAAATTCATGAAATTTGAGAGATGCAGTCATTGAATGCATTTTGTGCCAAAGCAATGATAATTGATCCTCAGTTTAGCCCACATAGACTTCTGTTGTGCTCACTGTGTGAAGAGTTTTGCAAAAGTGACCTAAGTATTGAGAAATGTGTCCTAGCGTCTGTAAAAAACTGTAACTAAAGTCAGAGAGACTGAGAGAGGAGAAACTGAGTGATCATAAATTCAGCAACAAATGGATTTGAATGCCAAGAGCAAAACAGTTATTTGGTGGTTTTTCTCTTCATTTGCCGGTTCACACAGAGTTTAATTTTCGTTCCACTGACCTTCATCTTGCATTTTTAACAGCAAAACGTGAGACGCAGGTCACTGGAATGAAAAAAGTGCAAGACGTTCTGTGTGAACGGTCCCTAAGGGTACGTTTACACGACAATGATGTACTAAACATGGAAAAGATTTCCCCTTTGCATTTGTCGTGTACAGACGATAACGCTCCACGTAAATGTTTAAAAACGCTGTATTATTCATGCCAGGCCAGTAGTTGGCGATGTCACTTTGTAAGGAAATACTACACGCATACCACATGCACATGATGTCACCGTTTTCACGAATTTGCGTTTGCCTAGTTTACACTTAGACAATAACAGTAACTCGTTTTCAAATGTTTGCGCTTTCAGGCCCCCAAAACGCTGTTGTTGTGTAAATGAACGGCCAAAACACAAAAAGCTTTCTGTTTTTAGTTGAAAACTGTTGTGTAAACGGCACCTAAATTATCTCTTTGGCTAAAGGTTAGGACCTCTAACTAACCCCTAACCATGGTCCACTTCTCTCCACTCTTCAGGAGCACTAACAAGATCAATGGGGAAATAGGGGATGTCAAAAGAAAAAAAAAAAATAAGTCATGGCTTGGAATAAATTCACTAAAGTTTTCTTATGGGAATGACCTCTAGACTTTTAAACTAATCTGATCTTTTCTTGTGGATAAAATGTGCCGTCACTGGTCTTTACGGATGAAAAAGGGATTTTTCATCAACTTTATTTCTTAAAAAGGGCCAAAAAGTTGACAAATATCACACTAAACAGACATGAGTATAGATTTTAGATGTTCATATTTTTAAAGCCTGAAGCTAGTGATGATCTCATTGCTGAAATGCTTCTCCCTAAGGTCGATTAAGTCTTCGTGAGCATGGCAGATTTATATTTAGCTTTAGTTTAGCTCTGTGAGCTCTTATTCCCAGATAAGGGCAATATCAAGATTGATCGTTGACTGACACACAGAAAGAGGACTTACAATGTGTGTATTGAAGCCTCAGGAGCTGAAGAACTGAGGAAAATATGCCTCCTTTGTGGTTCTCATGCGGGTCCACAGCCACTGCAGTGACATTTACTGATCCCGTTCCCTCCTCTTCTCATCATTGATCATTTCCTCTCCCTGCTCTATTGTTCTCTCCAAAAAAAATGTTTCTTCATAACTTAGCTGAAAATGTGAAGCCAATGTATTGAATGTATCCGCAAAAACTGGAGTTTTTTTTAATTTTTTGGGAGGAGTGTGTGAAGGGGGTTATGGTTGGTGGGGTGCAGCAGAAGTCAGGACTCGAAAATGCAACGCCTGTGTAAGCGCCAAGGGTCAACGCGCCGGAAGCATGAACACCAACCTAACGCACAGTGCATGACTCTGATGGTATTTCTGTTAATGAGAAATTTCCGGCCTTATTCATGAAACATGAGCAGAACAAATTTCTATGTAAATCATTTCCATGAATCGGTGCTCATTAATCTATTCGTACCTAAATTGTCGCATTCAATTTAATGGGACAATTGGTTTTATGCATGATGCACACAGAAATCCGTTCTGCTCTGGCTTCATGAAGGTCCAGCTTATCTAATATGGTGACCTCATTGTCGGAGCTCATTGATAGCCTTACAGTTTTGTATGATAAGTCAAAAATCTGAGACTGCTATGTTTTTCTGGATTATAATATTTCTGTACTCCAGTTTGTAACCCCCAATGAAGATATCCAGTTAGTGAAGACATCTGCTTCCCTGTGATTTTAATTGTTTTACAGCAGAGCACCCAGAGCTCATTCATCAAGCTCCTGCACTACTGCAGGCATTGAGCTCTTGCCCTGCAGAGGTGCAGCTCCAGGGAGCTCCTCTATGACAGTCAGGCCAAGAGAGCAGCTCTGCACTCTTTCAATCTTTTAATCAGCTCACTCTATCCTTTTCTTCTTCTCCATATACAGTTCTACCATTAGAATGATTTCTGAAGGATTATGTGACACCGAAGACTGGAGTAATGTAAGTAAAGTATATTATACTGTATCTTTCTTGTGCACGTCTCCCATACCCTGAAACACATCCTCAGGCAGTGGGTAAGAATTTCTTTCATTCCCAAGTTTCCTGATCCCTTTCTCCCTCTCTCATCTTTCACCCTCAGGCTGCAGTGACCGCTGCAGTGGTGGGCCGTACTTGGCTGTTACCCTCCCACCTCACTGTCATAAAGGGCATGTAACGGGAGAAGGATGAGAGTAAGAGAAAGAAAGAGAGAGAACGTGGAGTTGCGGAGAGACAAAAAAACAGCATACGTATCGCATAGGAGATAGAGGAGGTGGGAACATGGCTGTCATAAAAACTATTATTGTGTCTTTTTGTGCCCTGTTTTCAGCACAGCTAGTCTGTTAAATCTATATTTCATCTCTTGAATTCAGAATTTTATGTTGTTGAGTTGGTCCTGCTATCAATAATGTATTGATCATCAAGTCAAATCTTATATGCTTAGTATTGCTGATGCTCAAAAAGCCATTTTGTAGGTATATCTCAGTAAATCTTACAAGAGCGTTAGAGGAGACTCTGCAATAAAGTTTAAATACCCATTCGACATAAAAGTTTGGATTGAATCAATCAGATTTGTAAACTATAAAGCTCTGTATGGCTTTCATTTATTGTTCTGCAGTCTGAATTAACAAATAACCTCAGTCCATTCTTGTAGACTTGGAATTAAGCTTTTCTTCCAGAATCACGGGACCAGACACCATTATTTTGCCAAAACAACAACAACAACAACAACAAAAAAACATCTATTTATACAGAATTTTTTTTTTTAACCGGATAGATGGTCTTCATGCTCTGTACATAAAGGTTGGGCGTTTATATGCTGACCAAAGCATATATTCTCTACATTACAAGGTAGAGAAACTTGTTATTCATGATTAAATAGATGTTCAAAATAGATGAATGCATTATGCTACACAATCCTTCCTTATATAGAATACTTTAGTTGACAAATGTATCAGTGGAGAACATGCTACACTGCATATTGGTCAATGACGTGATGGGTCATTTTTTTTCCAAAGGCCTTAATAATAATAAAAAACGTCTCGGTTACAAAGGTAACCCTCGTTCCCTGAAGGAGGGAACGGAGACGTACGTCGGACAGACCGACGAATAGGAATCTCGCAAGAGAGGCCAATCTACTTCGAGTGTAACTAAAACGAGCCAATGCACATTGGTATGCAATCATATGCATCAGCTGCTCGCCTCGCAGCGCGGGTATATAATGAGCAGCAGGTGCGTTGCATCTTCAGGTTTTCGCTGAGGAGCCGAACCGGATAGGCGGCAGCATCAGCGGGGTACAGCGACTGTGGCGACGGGACGTACGTCTCCGTTCCCTCCTTCAGGGAACGAGGGTTACCTTTGTAACCGAGACGTTCCCATTCAGTCGGTCACGTTCGACGTACGTCGGACAGACCGACGAATAGGAATCCCTACCAAAGCGCCACAGGAGCTGCCCTCTTCCAGCGCTCTGTTGTAAGCCACCTGAACCCCCTTGCCTGAGGACGGTGGGACAGGGCTAACACACAGAGAGGGTCGATCACTGCTGTTCCCAAACCCATTCAGTGAGACTATTGGATAACGCTGGGAAAGCGTAACCTTTCGTTAGAAAGAACGCTGCGGAAGCCACATCCTTCCCCGAAGGAGTTATGTGGAGAGTACATATGGACTAACCTTGAGGTTGTACAACATATGGAAGAACTGGGGTGACTCCAACTCGATGAGAGATGGGTACTCCCAGAGGGAAAGACACGGGCTTCGTTTAGGAGCAACCGTGGAACCAGCCATATGGGATCCCCGTAGGGTCACACATATGGAACCCAGCCTAAACCCGGTTCTCAAGGATACAACGGAGTATAGGCCTGGCGCCAGACGCTCCGCCACGTCGGCTGCCGAAGGGATATCGGAGGACTCGACAGGGTCTGCCTTGTAGGGACTCTCTGGAGAAAAAGCGCACGTAGCGCAGCAAGCCGACACTAAACCGGGGCCTCTCCGTGCCTCTGACCTGAGGCGAGAACACGGGAGGAGACCGGCTCGACACGAAGGCTATAGTATCTAGCGAACGTGTTAGGTGTCGCCCAGCCCGCAGCTCTACAAATGTCTGTCAGCGAGGCGCCACGAGCCAGCGCCCAGGAGGATGCGACACCTCTCGTGGAGTGTGCATGCAACCTGAGCGGGCAGGGCACGCCCTGAGCTTGGTAAGCCAGGGCGATGGCATCCACTATCCAGTGGGCCATCCTCTGCTTGGAGACAGCCTTTCCCTTCTGCTGACCTCCGTAACAGACAAAGAGCTGGTCTGAGGTCCTGACGCTTTGAGTTCTGTCTATGTACAGTCGCAGAGCGCGAACTGGACAGAGCAAAGCCAGGGCTGGGTCTGCCTCCTCCGAGGGCAGCGCTTGCAGGCTCACTACCTGGTCCCTGAAGGGAGTGGTAGGAACCTTGGGCACATAGCCAGGCCGGGGTCTCAGTACCACGTGGCTGTCACCCGGCCCGAACTCTAGGCACGATTCGTCGACCGAAAATGACTGCAGGTCCCCTACCCTCTTGATGGAGGCCAATGCAACCAGCAGCAAAGTCTTCATAGACAGAATCTTTAAGTCTGCTGATTGCAAAGGCTCAAAGGGAGCAATCTGAAGTGCTCTTAGCACCAGAGCAAGGTCCCAAGAGGGTATGGAGGGGGGGCGAGGAGGATTTAATCGTCTCGCCCCCCTAAGGAACCTGACGACCAGGTCGTGCTGACCAACAGATTTGCCATCTATGTGGTCGTGGTAAGCGGAGATAGCAGCAGTATGGACTTTGAGGGTGGAGGGGGACAGCCTACGCTCCAACCCTTGCTGCAAGAAGGAAAGCACGACTCCGATCGAGCATCTTCGGGGGTCTTCTCGGTGAGAAGAGCACCACTCGACGAACAGGTTCCACTTCAGGGCGTAAGCACGTCTCGTAGACGGTGCACGTGCCGAAGTGATGGTGTTAAGTACCTCGGGGGGTAAGTCACCTAGAACCTCCGCATCCCGTCCAGGGACCAGACATGGAGTTTCCAGAGGTCTGGACGCGGGTGCCAAAGAGTGCCCCGTCTCTGAGAAAGAAGGTCCTTCCTCAGAGGAATGGGCCAGGGAGGGGCCGTCGCGAGGAGCGAAAGTTCTGGGAACCAGGTCCGGTTGGGCCAATAGGGCGCAACTAGCAGGACCTGCTCCTCGTCCTCCCTGACTTTGCACAGGGTCTGTGCAAGCAGGCTCACTGGGGGAAACGCATATTTGCGAAGGCCCCGGGGCCAGCTGTGTGCCAGTGCATCTGTCCCGAGTGTTCCCTCGGACAGGGAGAAAAACAACTGGCAGTGGGAGGTTTCTGGTGAGGCAAACAGGTCTACCTGAGCCTCTCCGAACTCTCTCCAGATCAGCTGGACCACCTGGGGGTGGAGTCGCCACTCTCCTGGCAGCGCAGCTCGTGATAGCTCGTCGGCCACACGGTTGAGCACACCGGGGACATGAATGGCACGAAGCGACCTCAGATGCTTCTGACTCCAGAGGAGGAGATGGCGGGCGAGTTGCGACATGCGACGGGAGCGTAGACCACCTTGACGGTTGATGTACGCAACGGTCGCAGTGTTGTCCGTACGGACCAGTACATGCCTGCCCCGTAGCGGCCCTTTGAGGCGGCTCAGAGCAAGGCGTACTGCTAGCAACTCGAGGCAGTTGATGTGCCACAGCAGATGGGGGCCCGTCCACACCCCTGACACTGCATGCCCGTTGTACGTGGCTCCCCAGCCGGTGGCCGAGGCATCTGTGAATACCACAGCATGCCGGGACACCTGTTCTAGGGGCACTCCAGCCCGAAGAAACAAAGGGTCCGACCACGGGCTGAAGGTTTGGCGGCACTCCTGAGTGATTGCCACCCGGAACGTGCCGCGTTGCCACGCCCATCTCGGGACTCGGCCGTGAAGCCAGTGTTGAAGCGGTCTCATATGAAGCAGACCGAGCGGTGTTACTGCCGCTGCGGCCGCCATATGCCCCAGGAGCCTCTGAAAGAATTTCAGTGGAACCGCTGTCCTGCCCTTGAACGTATTCAGGCAGTTCAACACCGACTGAGCACGTTCCTCTGTGAGGCGTGCTATTTGTTCGACCGAATCCAACTCCATACCGAGAAAAGAGATCCTCTGCACAGGGGAGAGTTTGCTCTTTTCCCAGTTGACCTGAAGACCCAACTGGCTGAGGTGTCTGAGCACCAGATCCCTGTGTTCGCACAACTGATCCCGGGACTGTGCTAAAATGAGCCAGTCGTCGAGATAGTTGAGGATGCGAACACCCTGTTCTCTCATGGGAACAAGGGCTCCCTCCACGACTTTCGTGAAGACGCGGGGAGACAGGGCCAGCCCGAAGGGTAGGACTCTGTACTGATATGCTCGACCTTCGAACGCAAATCGCAGGAATGGCCTGTGTCGCGGAAGAATTGAGACATGAAAGTACGCATCCTTCAGGTCGATCGCTGCAAACCAATCTCGGGGACGGATGCACTCGAAAATGCGTTTCTGCGTAAGCATTTTGAACGGTAGCTTGTGGAGGCTCCGATTCAAAACACGCAGGTCCAAGATCGGTCGTAACCCACCGCTTTTCTTGGGTACAATGAAGTAGGGACTGTAGAACCCTGACCTCATATCGGCTGGAGGGACCGGCTCGATCGCGTCCTTCGCCAGTAGGACCTCGATCTCCGCACGCAAGACAGGGGCATCGACATCTTTCACTACAGTGAAGTGGACGCCCCTGAACCTGGGGGGCCGCCGGGCGAACTGAATCGCATAGCCGAGCCTGATGGTCCGAATGAGCCAGCGAGACGGACTGGGGAGCGCTAGCCAGGCTCTCAAAGACCGTACAAGCGGGACCAAAGGGACCGCAGGCGTACCCGCAGTGGGGCAGCGAGGTGGAACACAGGGACGCAGCCCGGGGGGCTCTCTTTGCGAGGCGGCCCGAAGCGGCGTCACAGTGTGCTGGGCAACACTTACCTGGTTCCACGGATGGACAGAGGGAGCAGTCAAGGCTTTGGCTACCCGCTGCTCGCTGCTGTCCGCTGGCGACAGAAGAGGGGGATGAGAGTGGTGAGGTTTTTCTCCTCCCACTGCTCTCCAAGCCCTCTTCAACCCTTGAGATGGAGGAACTGCTCTTTTTTCTTTTAAAATTTGGGTACCGCTGGCTGTTGGGCCAGCGGCGGAACAGAAACAAACCCAATAAAAAGGATTTACCACCCGGCCCTCCTCCAGGGGTGGAAAGAGCAGCCCCATCCATCTCTGGGTCGCCCATCTCAGGGGTGATTCTCACCAACCACTTAAACCGCTACAGAGACGGGAGGCGTCATCTCCCCGCAACGGACACAGCAGAGCATGCTGGGCCGGAGTTTTTTGCCGGGGACGACACCCTTGGCGACGAGCAGACTGAGGGGCGGCCCAAGAGGAACTCAATGGTTTGTCATGGGAAGCTCCCCGGTCCGCTACTAACTGAGGAGAACCGCTGGGCTCAGTCCTCGACAGTGTCACCGAAAAAAGGCCACCTCGTAAGATGGGAGCATTGAGAAAGCATTTAGCTTGACAACCTCTCGCACCTCACAAGGTAAGCCAGGGGGCACTTCTGGACCACTGAGGTGGACATCGTCTGGCTGAGGGCCTGCGCCGTGACTTGATCACGGTTAGTCAAGCAGCGCAGCTCAACCCCAGCACAGAACTACCCTCATGCAAAAAGAGTGCCTTGGCCTCACATGCAGGGTGGGTGTGGTCTGTGTACAGCCACCCCATCCAAGAGGGTAGTGAGAGAGGAAAACCTTTTATGCAGATTTTGGCACTTTTGGCGTTCCATATTTATGGCACCAATATACCTCCATACTGCCAAGTTTTCCATGCACATCTGGAACACCCAGGAAAGCATGGCTGTAAACTCCGAATCTGAGTCAGCATAAGCACACACCATTACAGTGGGCAGCGTCACCCTCATTTCCAGAGCATAACAGCACTCTCTCCGATGCTGCAATCGACGTCTGTCCCTCAGCTGGAGCTCTGAATGAAATGCTAGGTTCCCCTATGAAAAAGACCAGCAATCCAATCCAGAACTACACAGCTTGCAATGCGCTAGAGAGGGAGGGGCCCTAGGGGGTTGGTTCCCCGAAGGATCCCCTCAACCTCATGTCACCCAAGCCATATCAGCAAAGTAGACCTCTTCTGGTGCACCAGAGAGGGCGCTACAATGGAGATTAGGCAAGGGAACCGCGCATCTAGAGCGCCGAGCGAGCGCTGGGTTGCCGTGACAACCCGCGCTGCAGCCCGGCAGCTCGACGGCACACGACACGCAGAGGAGCAAGAGTTTTGCTCTCGCTGATCTCCACGGTCTACCAGAGTGTCGGGCAGACCCGCGGCTGTGCTTTTACACACAAGCGGCAGCTGGCCAACAACAGAGGGGACTCAAGCTTCCCGGAGAAAGAAGAGTCACGACCGGCGTGTCGACGTGATCATGTTCTCATATGAAAACATGAAACACCCACGAACATCGTTTCAGCACGCGCCCAGACATGTGAAACAGTGATCGTGGCCGTCGGTGAGGACAGGAAACGACCGCATCCAGAAAGTAGGATGTCATCTTTAAAAAGACGCGAATCTACTTGTGTAAGCTCTTTTAGGGACTTTACTCTTTTAAAAGTGCTGAAGCACGTAGGGGAACGGCCGGCGCAACACAGACAGGGATTGTGTGTAGCCTGTCGTGTGCGCTCTCTCTCTCTCTTTGAAGGCGCTCACTCTTACCAGCCGTAAAAACGGCTTTTTAGCGCTCAAAAGCGCACCGTACCGGCCGTGAGAACAGCCTTCTGACGCTGTCAAAACAGCTATTTGCTCAATAACGGCAAACGAAACAAAAAACAGAAAAAGAGAGGACTTCGACCCCGCTGCTGTGCTGTTCGCCCGCACTCGGAAAAAAAGAGAAGTTCAACCAAAAAGCTTGACTCGTCTTCGGTCATGGGAACTAAAATATGACATCCAAAATATATAAGATAGTACAACTAGATCTCTTTTATTTAATTATATTTCGCAACATATAAAGATATTTTAAAGATTTTGAAGTGTCAAAAGGTCATTCAGTTTAACCGTCCAAAGGCCAATACAGCCACTTCATTAGTGATTAAAATATCTTAAAATGTAATAAATGTATGTATTTTTTTTATTCTGGCTTCATTTTAAAACATCCTATATCAACATAGTGCAAAATGGTATTAAAATTATGTGTAGAAGTCGTTGCTTTGTTATGAGAAAAAATGTCCGGACAAATGAATTTCATTGATGTCATTTGGTGTAACCAATAAAAAGGGAACATTTTGGATCAAGTCATGTGGTCAGTATCATGTGACAGGATGTGCCATCATTCAGACACCTGCAAAGGACCACATGGTCATGAAGCAAATTAACTAACTCTCTTTTAACTATATTTGATAAATTCATGTTTTCACTTGCTCATACGCATGTCCCGAAACATCAGGTCATTCGGTACAACCGCAATAAAACATGGAAAATGATGTACCATTTTAAAAACTTGTACTAAATATAAAATGTTTGATTGTCTTTTGCTAGCTAGCTAGATATCAGCTTGTTAGCATTGTTTGAAAATATCGTCATTCGGTATAACCAAAAGTGTCATTCGGTAAAACTGAAATTTTGGTTAAACAGAATGACTTTATTGGTGACAAATTTTGACCATCTTGTAAAAAAGCAGTGTTAATTGATTATAGAAACCACACAATCTCATTGTTAACACTTGATAAAACTTAATTATATCTCCATGATGTTTTTTGCACTTTTAAAAACCTTATTCGTCAATGACCCATGTACATTCCTATGTGGTTAAAATAACTAATCTCCATGTCTTTCCGTGTAATCCTCACACGTTTCATGCTCATTCTAGCTCATGCACTTTAAATTTCACAACATATATAATACAACTTATTATGAATACTAATAAAGAATAATAATACTGAAAATAATGTTAAATAAAATTTTAGTCTTCAATTTTACTCTTGCGGACACAGTATATACAGTATACAGGAAATGCTCGTATCAATCGAATGCGCATTATGACAACTCTATTCAAAAGAGTGGGAGTAATAATCTCAAACACTTACAGTTTGTTAAATATGAAACTCAAAAGTGGATAGATGCTCTTTTTGATGGTATGATACAAAGATTTCAATGTGCCTCTTCAAATTTAAAGCAAAATGAAAGCTAATCAAACACACAAGCACTCTCTCAAACACTCTCTCTCTCTCTTTAAAAAAAAAATAAAAAAAAATACTAGGGATTTCTTTAATGAAATAAAATAAAATAAAAACTTATAGCAGTAACAAAGCTTTTCATAAACGTTTGACATGAAAAACTGACTGTGACGAGGAGGGCGGGCGAGAGCCGTGAGGGAACGGCGCGAGGCCGGTGACGCGAGTGTTAATGATCGTCACCTGTGAGGCGCACCGGCCTCGAGTCCCTCACGGAGGAGCTCCGGNTTTTTGATGGTATGATACAAAGATTTCAATGTGCCTCTTCAAATTTAAAGCAAAATGAAAGCTAATCAAACACACAAGCACTCTCTCAAACACTCTCTCTCTCTCTTTAAAAAAAAAATAAATAAAAATACTAGGGATTTCTTTAATGAAATAAAATAAAATAAAAACTTATAGCAGTAACAAAGCTTTTCATAAACGTTTGACATGAAAACCTGACATTCCCAATTGAAATACCAGTTAGTAAGTTTCACATAATTTTTTGCTGAAGTATCATTCCGATATTTTCATTTCCTTCAGCCAGTTTGTGAATATTCATAAGCTGTGTGGTCGACATTTCCCCATAAACATGCAAAAATGATTAGGTGGCACACTTCAGCTCCGGAAGGTTTGTGCTATTTGGGGCAAGGGTACCAGTATGGTATACCAGATTCTCCAGAGAGCTCATTATCCATACCCAGAGAGCGGGACCTTTAGCTGAGTCACAGGGGGTATTAAAACCCTGCCCTGTGTCTGTTCTCCTTCTCACAGCAGTCCACAAGCACCTGCCTAACACCCAGAATATGCATTCACCTGCATTCTCAAGAGTCAGTTGCATGGACTCAGGGGGTCATGATCGCAGATCTCCACTCATTTGTGGCACACATGTAACTGTCATTGAATGATATGAATTGAAAAAAAAAATGCTTATTATTGAACTACTATTATTATTAAAAAATGAGGGCTAAAAAACAGTCCATGCTGGTTTCAGCTCTACATTTAATACCACGACAGTGTCCATGGCCATGTCAGAGGCTGGAAAAATGAAGAATAATGGAGTTTTCAAGTAGGCATGGAAACTGATTTAAAACCATCCATCAGTAAAGCTAACGTTTTTGAGTATTGCAAGGTGACGTCCTTGGGAAAAAAGCAGGTTGATTTCGCCCAAAGGAAATTAGGCTGAAACAGCAGGTAGAAGAGGGCCATTATTTATTAGATTTTTTCAAATTTACCAAAACTACCAGTGTGAAGATGGATGGCTTTGAATGTCTCTGTTTCAACAAAAATATAAGCATTTAAAATGTTCTTCGATTTACATTTGAAGGCTTTGTGCTACTTGCAAATGGACAAACAGCCAGAGGTGGTGTAGAATTGGGTTGGTAACCAAAAGGCTGAAGGTACAAATGCAGCAAAGTTGAGAGTAAACACGTCCAACAACACTTAAACAGGATCACATCAATTATACAGAAAGAAATCTGTATGCTACTATGATATTGTCATTTATTGTGCAACATCTCCATCCAGTGTATCTTCATCAGGCGCTCATTAACATACAAATATTCTTTTACCTTTAACCACTAATTAAGATGCCATAAAAATTGTCATATACATCCATTAACAACAAACTCTGCCATCATTTACAATAATTAATTTTGAAGAATACCCAAAACAACATTGGACCCCATTGACTCAATGTATGAAAAAACATAAACAACAACAAAAAATATATTTTTCAAAATATCTACAATGAAGTTGTACCGTTTTGTAACAACATGATGGTGAGTACTGAGAGTGATTGTGTGTTCGATATGTACTGCAAATACATAAGGCTTTTTGTTATTTTTATATACTGCCTCAAAGTACATTGTGTCCACAAGGACTTTTTATCAAATAGATAACGTGGTGATATCTTTGATCTTAAACACTTTACCTGAGTTTGGATGACAGAATGAATTATATTTTGAGGTTAAGTTACATTGAGAGCATTGACCGCACCCGTAATTACAGGATGGGATGGGATGGGATGGATGGCAGAAAGCGAGTAGATTTGTTCTAAAGATAAATCAGCTCTTAAAACAAGGTCATGAACATTAGCAGGGTGCTTGAATATAATTCACTGAAGACATCATGAAGAAGAGAAATCGAGCTGAAGATGCGCCAGTGTTAAGGCTAAACTTCTTTTCAATTTAGAAAAGAATTATGCACCCAGAAATTACCATTCAGTCATCATTTACCCATCTTTATGTTGCTTTTGTTCATGCAGTAAGCAAAAACATATGCATATATGGTGTTTTTATGGTATTTTGCATACAGTACATCAATTAGGGCTGAAAATTGCAATTGCGATTTTATTTGCGATTTTGGCTATTGTTTTTGCTTTTTCAAATATGCTACATTCTAAATGTTTTCAGTGCACAAAAAGTGCATAACAAAACATTTCACAATTAAATAACATAGTATTAACAGCTTGATAAACCGAGATGGCATTTTTGATATCTTTTGTCGAGTGTTTGTATTAGTCTTCGGAAGCCGTCTTTACTGATCGTGTCGGTAATATCTTTGTGCCGTTTTGATCCTTTCTCATAAGGCATGATGCTTGCAAATGCTTGAACAACGGATACTTGTTCAGTCGGTTCAGGCTGGCTTTGAGGTGTGCTTTTGTTAGTTTCGATGGACTTTGTCGACATGCGTTGATAATACAGTTTTTTATGGCGCTGTTTTAAGTGCTGGAACAGTACAGTTGTATTGCCCCATTTCGTTGCAATAATCTCACAGATCTTGCAAATTACCTTGCTCTCTGACACATCCTCTATCCTGAATCCAAAATACTCCAAAATATTCTGAATTAAAATATAAATAAATGAATAAATAAAATTGCAGTCTTATGCGATTTAGAAATCGCATGTGCTCAAATCGCGATTGTTTTGCGATTGCGATTAATTGCACAGCCCTAACATCAATCATCCTACTTATATTGTATCAGGATGTTAACTGACAAAAGAAAAAAAAAGAAGAAAGTTTGGAGGCTTCCAGTGTGTTAAGTAGGAAAACGTATGGTTTGTTATGATGGATGTGGTGTAACATGTTTCTGGTCTTTATTGCCAGTTTAACACTTGTAAACATGAAGTGCAGCTAATTGCCACTTGTCCTTTTTTATGATAGCGTAATAAGTGGTTACATGTATTTTATACAGTGTTTGGATGTTAAAGTGGGCCTCATAATTTATTGCAAAATAAATGGAAATATTCTAATAGTGTTTAGTTTTTTCCCCCCTACTTATTTGTAGGAATTAACAAATCCCACAATGTGTAATCTCTGAACGATCACCATTGTGCCCTTGAGCGAGGCACTTAACCTCAGGTTGCTCTGGTGTAATAAAAAGCGTACTATCCAAAGTTGCTTTGCATAAATTGTCAGCTAAATGATAAATTAGAGCAACATTAATGCATAACTTTTTTTCCCACTGCTGAAAAGACCAGCATACATTTCCATTCTTGTCCAGGCTGGTCTATGCTTGTTAGTGCTGAGCTGGTAAAACTAGTCAGAATTGTGAGATATAGATATGCAATTCTGACTTTTTTTCTCACAATTATGAGTTATAAAGTCAGAATTGCAAAATATAAACTCACAATTGCGAGATATAAAGTCAGAATTGTGAGTTTGTCGCAATTCAGATTTTTTTCCTCAGAATTGTGAGATAATATATCTCGCAATTCTTATTTTATAACACACATTTGCGAGTAATAAAGTCAGAATTGTGAGTTATAAACTCTCAGAATTGGACTTATCGCGCAATTGTGAGAAAAAAGTCAGAATTACGAGAAAAAAGTCAGAATTGCAAGTGTATATCTCCTAATTGAGTTTATAATGCGTAATTGTGAGTTTATAACCCACAATTCTGACTTTATTTCTCACAATTGTGAATTTATATCTCACAATTCTGACAATATAACTCACAACTGTGAGAAAAAAAAGTCAGAATTGTGATATAAAAAGTCGCAATTACTTGTTATTATCAGATTTTTTATTTAGTGGCGGAAACAAGCTTTCATAACTTTTAGCTATTTTCTGCCTTGCCTATATGAAATTTTTGTGGCTTACGCACCTAGATGTCTTCAAGTATTAAAAAAAACAACAAAAAAACAAATAAATCATTAAATCATTCAAATGAGTGTGTATAGCACAGCTCACATAATTTGGTATTGGAAGTATTTGATGAGAAATATTTGAGTTCACATCAGAATCTCTTCTTCTGAGTGACCTTTTGTCTTGACAAATTTGTTCAACTATGTGAGTCTTTTTTAGCAAGATCAATACTGTTACCAGATGGCTAATATGATGAATAGCTTTTAGCAGAACAATGGCATACTCACTGACACCTCAGATATAGATTTTCTAACTACAACAAAAGACACTTCTGCAATGACTGGACGATTATCACACAGCGGAGCACCCACAGCTTTCATTTAGTTGTCATTCACCTTGTTCCCATGCCATTTACCTTATGTTTTCATTAAGAATAGAAGAGTACAGTTCGAGGCCTCAAGCATGACTTGTAGGATGACCTTGGTCTTATTTTACGGTTTCCTGTGTGAATCAAAATGCATTTTTTCATGTTCACACCGCTGCTATCTCATGAATGCACAAGGGCACATTGTCAATATACTAGACATAAGCATAGAAACCTAAAACCTCCACGGCTGAGTCACTCTATAGACCGTCTAGCCCATCTCCAGAGGTGCTTTGTCTGTTGACGTCACACTTTTGTTGTCTCTCCAAATAAGTTCCGTCCTAACTGACCTTGTACATATATATGGGCTCAGCTGAGTGGAGCTGAAGCATAAAAACTAGGTGAGCCTGCCCAGGGGCCTCCTGAGTACGGAGCAGTGCTGGCCTGCATTCAGCTTTAGCCAGCCAGCCAGCCTTCTCACATCTGCCCTTGCCCCCTTTTATTGGCTGAACAGATGTGACCAACCTCCCAAGGGCTGTGTTGAGTTTTACTTCCTCAGCTCCTGTCCACATCCTCTCCAAAATGGAGTTTATATTCTGACAAAACCATACTTTGGGTGCACCGGGCCAAACTACTATCTGCATATCTAGATAATGGTCCATTTTAAAAATGACTGTTGCATTATTATTATTTAAGGGTAAGTTCACCCAAAACTGAAAATTATCCCATGATTTACTCACCCACAAGTCATCCTTGGTGTATGGGTCATTGACGAATAAGGTTTTTAAAAGTGTAAAAAAATTAATTAAAAAAAACGTAATGGAGATATAATTAATTTTTAAGTTTTATTAAGTGTTAACAATGAGATTATGTGGTTTTTATAATTAATTAACACTGCTTTTGTCATTTTTTACAATATGGACAAAATTTGTCACCGAAAAATTCATTCGGTTTAACCAAAATTTCGGTTTTACCAAATAACACTTTTGGTTATACCGAATGACGATATTTTCAAACACTGCTAACACGCTGATATCTAGCTAGCCAGCTAGTTCGCTTGCTTGCTAGCTAGCAAAAGGACAATCAAACATTTTATATTTAGTACAAGTTTTTAAAATATTATAACATTTTCCATGTTTTATAGCGGTTGTACTGAATGACCTGATGTTTCGGGACATGTGTATGAGCGAGTGAAAATTTTTCAAATAGTTAAAAGAGAGTTAGTTACTTTGCTTCATGATCATGTGGTCCTTTGCAGGTGTCTGAATGATGTCACATCCTGTCACATGACACTGACTGCATGACTTGATCCAAAATGGTCCCTTTATATTGGTTACTCCGAATGACATCAATGAAATCCATTTTTTCTGACATTCTTTCTCATAACAAAGCAATGACTTCTACACATAATTTTAATACCATTTTGCACTGTGTTGATATATGATGTTATAAAATGGCAGAATAAAAAATATATACATTTATTACATTTTAAGACATTTTAATCACTAATGAAATGGCTGTATTGGCCTTTGGACGGTTAAACTGAATTACCTTTTGACACTTCAAAATCTTGAAAATACCTTTATATGTAGCAAAATAGAATTAAAACCTTTTGGATTCAATAAAAGATATCTAGTTATACTACCTTATATACTTTGCATGTCATATCTATGTTTTTTATTATTATTAAATTACCCGTCACGTCATTGACCCGCATATGACTTTCAGACGGACACAAGTTATATTTGAAAATATCCTGGCTCTTCCAAGATTTATAATTACAGTGAATGGGGGGCCCGATTTTAAAGCAAAAAAAAAAGTGCATGCATTTTTCTTACAAAAACCCATCGCTTCGCTTCAGAAAGCCTTTACTTTTATGATGGATAGATGCACTTTTTTTGGCTTCAAAATCTCACCCCTCCATTCACTGCCATTATATAGCTTGGAAGAGCCAGGATATTTTTAAATATATCTCTGATTGTATTCGTCTGAAAAAGAAAGTCATATACACCTTGGATGGCTTGAGAATAAGTAAATCATGGGGTAATTTTCATTTTTGGGTGAACTATCCCTTTGGATTGCATTGATTACTAAGTATTGCATAATTTACGGATAGGCAAAATATTTTTGCTCTGTTTATCATCTCATAAAATTAAAAAGGTGAAATAAAATAAGGTGCATCCTGAAGCATAAAAACAACGGGTCTCATTCACTAACCATGGGTAACCTTGTGTAAAACCAACATGTCTTAATGCAGAAAATCTGATTTATCAGTAAGATAACACTAACATTTGTTCTATATTTGGGACAAAATATAGAACTAAATCAAATAATAACATGCACAAAAATATTTAATAATAAATATTGTAGGGTTACTACAAAAAAAATTATAAATAAATAAATAAAATCTGTATGCACCAGTCCACACCTTATATAATCTAAACAAGCAAATTAAATGTTTTAAATTAATATATTTTTATAGCTTACCTTTGCTGATATCTTGATATTCCAACCACAGCTGGCGTTGGACTTGCTTGTTGGGATACCATATGGTACAGGATTCCTCAAAGCCATACACTGCCTCCTGGATAAAATGGTTGCCAAACTCTTTTAAAATGGACACAAAGTCAATGCGCAGGGTGGCCCCATCCAGTGAATGAATTGCTGAACTGAAGGCTGAAGTAGAAAGGTAAAAGAAGGACTCGTTTAGTGGAGTGAGAGGCTTCAGAGTATCACATCAAACTTTAAATTCAATGTCACATCTGAATTAAAAGCAGAAGCTGAATAATAGACCAAACAAGAGAGAAAAGATTCAAAATGTCTTGAGATGCGATGAAGATTACAAAGCTTTACTATTAAATGTTGTTTTTTAATGCAGCTAAAATATGCTTGAAGGAATCAAATGGCCGTTTTCAATACAGTTACACTACAACGGTGCATAGTTAAAATAACAAGGCAAATAATGTGGGAAGAGAAAGTGAAAACAAGATACGTCAGTGTGCTGAGTGAAATGCTATCTGGGGAAACAAAGGAAGGATAAACAACAAGGCCTTGTAGAGGTATTGAGTGCCTTTGTGTAGGTTGATGTCTGATCTTTTAAAAACTTTTACTGCTTTTTTCAACACAGAATATCCATCATAGAAAATTAAATGTAAGCTTTTAGTCATAGAATTAAAATTTCCCTGCGGTACTTTAGAATATAAAGTAATTGTTAACATGCACTTTTGCAAAAGTACTGAAGACCTCTATTTGGTACACAGCAGAACTCGTGGTTTGCATATTAACAAAACATGCTATCCATTTAATAAAAATGTTTCATGTGGGTATTCACAGAATGCTCCAATATTTCAACACAATGACATTTTTAATAAAATGTTGCACAACAAATAAAGCCATATTTAGGTTTCTCTCACAATCTTCATGCCCAATTTTGCAAAATGACCTCAAGTGAGAAGATGCAGAAACGGCAGGGGGAAAAAGTGGTAAAAATCAGAATTGAAAATGTAAAAACTCCACGTCTCAGTCATATGAAAAATGAATCTTTTAATGGTAATAGGATGAGAAGAGAGGGAACTGGTACAAGCAATAAGAGCAAGGAAATCAAATTTTAAAGGCCATTCAGGCCATTCATTAATAGGGAGTATTTCTTTTAGAACTGCACTTGGGATTTGACGTCTCCTCATTAAATATACAGCGTTCATTAAACAAATGAAGCGAATGCACTCACAGTGAAAATATGAGGCCAAAATACAACTAAAGTGCCAACTTTGCCAACTTTATCAATCTTTGAAGGTTGTCTTTTGTCCTCCTCGATGCCAAAGTGTGTAATTTCTGCACCACTAGCGTCACGGAATTGGAAAAAATAATGACTGTTCTCAAACTGGTTTCTTAAACATTCCACCAATCTGCCATTGGTTGGTCAAAAATATAGACCCGCCCCCAAACTCATGCCTCTTTTCCATCGTCAGGCCGAACGGTTCTTATTGCGTAACCGTTTCATTCCGTGCCGATCTGGGCCAGCTAGTGCGGTTATGGTTTCATTTTCCACTGATAACGGCTGCTCTTTGGAATGTAATACAAAAGCGACAGTCGTTTATTCGTTATGGAAGATGATCAGATATTTCTTTTAATTTTATAATTAATTTGTTTACGTCGCTCAAATAGAGTGCCGTGCTGAACCAGGCTCAAGTTGGAACCGTTCCTTACCATTCTAAGAACCGTTCAGCCCGACGGTGGAAAAGCGGCTAAGGTTGCTGTGTCAGAATGCTCAAACTGAGAAATGTTTTGATAGCACCACAGTGTTTACATAGAAATCAACATACGGATGGCTTTCTTTTGGCTCTCTCTGAAGATTAAGCTAGAATAAAAAATACAGGATAAAAAATACAGTCTTCGGCTTTAAACATGCTCGCCATCTGGGATCAGCAAGGCACTGAGAACCGCCTCTTTCACAACAGGCAGCCACATTTGTTGGTATTGAGTTATTGCTTCACTACCTACCCAGCACAGCTGATCTGTCACAGTGAGGGCTCCACAGTGAGATCATGCCAGTCTACCAGACCAAAAAAAGTTTTGGCCAGCTAGCCTGAAACCTCTTCCTAACCACAGAATGTCCTGTACGCTTAGGCAAGTCATACATTGTTGTTGTTGTTGTTGTAAACACTTGATCAATACAAGTAAATGGAAAAAGAGTGAGAGTGTTTTACCTTGGGAGAGGGTCCACTGATTGAGCTTCACATGGTACATAATGGACCGTAGCTTCCAGTGCTGAACTAGTGGGTAACCAGTAACCTCGCTGTAGTTCACCATACCTACAATAAACAGAGGACGAAAAAACAGTCATATTTTAAAAACAAATAAAAGACCCAATTTAAGACCCAAAGCAACTGTTTGACGAGTTCATGGATTACAAACAGTAAGTTGGGGAGTGATATATAGAAGAGATTGCCCCTTGTTCACCAATATAGAGAAAGATTGTAAGTTTTAAATGAATGTATTTGCATTTTTGTGTACTTTAAGGAGTGCACTAGCATAAATAGCCTCAACGCTAACACACATGGACTAAAGCACCCAAAACTTCAATTATTGGGTATTTAAAAATAAAATGTATGTTTACAAAACTAAATTATATGATGACAGCGTTCTGCTTTGTGCTGTGTTGACGGCTGTTGCAGAGTAAATGTAGGACTGTGAATCCCTTAATACACTGACAATACCAGTATGAAATGATTTTCGGAATAGTGTTTGCTAATCCTAACCTTGCTCAATTGAGTACATTCTCTGCTTTTCATGTGCGCATGACTGCATCGCTGCAAAATACACCCTGATCTGCTTTAGCTTGAAAATCACACTATTTGGATTACACAAAATGAAATGAGGTGCAAAAAACAAACAGTATTTGTGTCAATTCAAAAATGAGTACGCAAAATGAAAGCACTGACTTGAAACAAAAAAAAAATACAGGATTTCTGATACATTGAGAATAAATCACACTTGCTAATATTGGTAGATTATCTTAAAGTATGAAAATGAAATTTCATTGATGGTTATTTCAGAAGATAACAGTGATTCCCCGAAAATGCTTACCACAGAGGATAGTATTATTAATACAAGACAGGGGGTAGCTCAGCAGAATTGTGTAAATGAAATCCATTGCTGCATTATTCATTTATCTTCCAACTCTTTTTAACATGTGAGGCATCGCTTTTCTACCCGTGGTTACCCTGTGAGCTAAAATCCCACATATCGCCATATGTTGAGCGGGCGGTGTAATCAATCATCTCGCCTCCTACAGCAACTGTCAGCCATGCCTTGCCATCTAGGGAATACACAGCCATGTTTCAATTTAACCCCACCTTAATGTATAGCACATCTGGCTGATCGTACAAAATCAAAGCATATCCGGTCCACGACATACATATTGCTTTCTAAACTTGATCTGACATGTCTTTAAAACCATAACCATTCTGTTCTGTCTGTAAAAACTAATTCCTCTTGACATTATCATGGATTTACTCTGCCGAATCATTTTAGACCGATGCTAACCAGAATAATGAATTCTTAATATCTGTAAGCTGTTGGATCCCATTATGAATAGAGCACAGGTGCTGGAGACAAAAGCACTACATCATCAGCTCAAAGCCTTTTGTTTTAATGAGCGTGACATGGTCAGATTCTTAATGAGAAAGTCAGACAATGAGTGTGTTTACATGTGCATGCTAACATACTCAATAATCCAACAATGTGTTTCAAAATTTATTCAGACACCTTGAACATTTCATTCATTAATTCAGTTTATTCACTATAGTGTAAGAAAATGGCAATAAAATATGACAAGATCTCTGTTAAACTGTGTCAGAAAAATGTTATCTTAATTATGTCAGATAACACTTAAGCAAAACATGGTCAGGTCAAAGTGTCTGAATAATTTTTGGTTCCAAATTTTTTAACAATTTTACTGGTAGTCCAATGTATGAAGAAGTTTTGGGTATATATGTCACAGTTTACTTTATTTTGCTATCCTCACTTACATAAATGAACTATAGTGTCCTGTACCAACTAGTAAAAAAAAGAAAAAAAGAAAAAAGAAAAAAAAATGATATCTAGTGTCTGAACAATTTTTGGTTTGACTGTGTATAGCCTAACACACACACACACACACACTCACAGGTTTGTTTTGCTATCTTAGTGGGGACTCTCCATAGGCGTAATGGTTTTTATACTGTACAAACTGTATTTTCTATCCCCCTACACTACCCCTATCCCTAAACCTAACCATCACAGGAAACATTCTGCATTTTTACATTTTCAAAAAAACATCATTTAGTATGTTTATTAATCCATTTCCCTCGTGGGGACCGCTGGCTGGGCCCCACGATGTAGGTGATCTCAGGTTTTTATTACATCGTGGGGCCATTTGGTCCCCACGATGTAATATAAACAAGAACACACACACACACACACACACACACACACCGATCTGTATTAGCATCAAAAAAACTTCTTTATTTGAGTTATCACTTATATATAATAAGTTTTTTTCATAGTTATTTGTGTTTTGTACATGTAAACACACTCATTGACTTGTTAACACAGAGCTGAATTCGTTTGGAGCATAACACCTCGAAATCCACATGCTCCCCTGCTCTCTGGGGCAGACGACTTTCTGACACCGAGCACAAATGTGATGAATAAGCTTCTAAATGCGCTGCTCTTGCACTATCCTCACCTTGTGCAGTTTCCACTTAAAACTATCTAAAAGAGAAGCCGCGTGTNCGTGGGGCCATTTGGTCCCCACGATGTAATATAAACAAGAACACACACACACACACACACACACACCGATCTGTATTAGCATCAAAAAAACTTCTTTATTTGAGTTATCACTTATATATAATACGTTTTTTTCATAGTTATTTGTGTTTTGTACATGTAAACACACTCATTGACTTGTTAACACAGAGCTGAATTCGTTTGGAGCATAACACCTCGAAATCCACATGCTCCCCTGCTCTCTGGGGCAGACGACTTTCTGACACCGAGCACAAATGTGATGAATAAGCTTCTAAATGCGCTGCTCTTGCACTATCCTCACCTTGTGCAGTTTCCACTTAAAACTATCTAAAAGAGAAGCCGCGTGTGCCCCTGTAGAGTGCGGCAGTGTCAGTGCGGCGCACGTCAGAGTTTGGATAAATAATAACAAGCGTCAAGCGCACAGCCCCTCTTTTCTTTTTACTCTCCTAAAACCCTCGGCTTCAGAGGGCCATGTCTCATTTTTACCCCATGGGCGCCTTGCTCTCATTGTCTGACAGAATGATTAATATGACTGAACTTCACATCGCAAACACAAGTTCAGAGGCTGTAGTCATCTTTGCCATTCTGCCGTGTGCCTTTGGGTGGTGGCATCATTAGCGAGGAATGATTAGGCATGCAGGCAGACAATCAAGGCCCACGCTACCATTTGAATATGAAAGAAAGCACAAAAAAAAAAGTCTTAAATAAAAATATACTAGTATACATTTGTTTACAAGTGCTGAAACAAAATGTACACACATATGCACACTGTCAGACATATATCAAAGGGATTAGACAAGAGAAAATCTTAATATCAAACTGCACGCTCTCTACACCCTGAACAGTGGGGCGACAGCCCATAACTCATGATGGCGTGGGAGAATCTCCCTGTTTAAAGTCCTCTCCCTGGGAGATTCATAGTGACAACCATTGGTAGCAGATCACATGGCTCATGAAACCCCATTAACAGCTGCACCCTGAGTTCATTCTTGGATGAGCGGAGGAACTGATGACTACAGGGGAAATGATTGAACATCGGGACGTACCTAAAACTGCAACAGGCTTATCTAATAGAGGGCTAATGATAAAGCTGTGAAGCTGACTCAATCTCGGCACACTGATAAAGACTATAACGTTACAAAAAAATGCCTTAAAAAACTTAATGTGGTAACATCAAAATTGAATGGTATTAATTCAGTGAAAGAAAATAATGTAATATGAGTGTTTCAACCTACATTAAGTTACACAAACTAGTTATTTAAGGGTAAGGAGTAAAATCTTTTACTTTTTAGTGTTTAATGATGTAAAATATATATATATAAAATCTGCACTATAAGTGTCAAAACTGTATATCATATTACAGAAAGTTAGTGGAGTTTAGGAATGCTGATATGGCTGTTATGTCAGGTGAGCTTTTAAAATAAGTTGACAACAAGATATGCACACATGGCAAAAGTCAAAAGTGGTAACAATAAACTATACAATAAACAATAAATTATTTAAAGATAAAAATAGCAATAAAAATAGCAAAATAAACCATATTTTGTGTGTGTGTGTGTGTTTTATATATACGTCGGGTGGTTCTTTGCCTCCGCATCGTGCATTAAAATCGTTTAATGCACAGCTAGCCGTGGATTATCCCTTACTTAAAACTATATGCTAAAATTATTGTCTAGAGTAGAGTAATATGAGAGAGAGATTGAATGAACGAGTGTGATTACCTGCTTCTGATACAGCATTCATTCTCCAGGTCAATCTCATATTCATAATACGGTGCGGAAAGCGATATCTATGTTGTAATATCCTTTCAACAGTTATGGGGATTTTCCATGACAACGCTGGTCAATTGGTTGTATTTTACAAGGTGTTGTTGAAAGTAATACAACATTGTTTCAGTACCTTTCAATATAAAAGTCTTTGCTACTGACTCACCCATATTGTCGCCATCTAATGGCGTAACAGTAACCTGCACTGAAGTCAAAATTACCATCACAAACATACAGACCGTTTCTCAATAGCAAAGGCTATTATTAAATACTACTATTATTTATATAAAATATTATTTATTGAAGAATAATATTGAATAAATAACAACAGCCATTATAAAAGTTGCTGAGCAATTCAGTCAAAAGTACAAAGGCAGAGCTCTGATACAGCATTATCAGAACAATGACTATTAAACAACTACATTCTCACCTAAAAAACCTCTTAAAACTATATTCTGTGACACAACAATAGTAGTATTTGTAAAATTATGGTGGGTTTGCTCCTCCGCCATGACACACGATGTGAGAAATTATTCAAATAGTGAAATGGTTCCTGTGGTGATACTGGTAGGACATGGCATGGCTGGAAAGACCTCTCAGCCAATAAGATTTGAGGACCAGAAGTAACTGTCGTATAATATATAACAGTTTTAACACACTGTGACTCTGTGGTGCTTTCAAATGATTTCACTGTAACAAATTCTGCCAACAGTTTACAGTGCACTTTTGAGTAATTTAACCTAAAAACCAATTAATTGCTCTGCAAATCATGCTGGGATAGGAGAACGTATTTTAACCATAGACATATGCACTTCACCTTTAACACCATCTTTGTGAAAAAAAAGAAGATTTACAAATTCTATTTTTCATTCAAGTCAGGCAACTCATTAAACCAGTGATGTGAGAACTTGTTTTACAACTTTAACTCTTTATCTTTCGTCAAATTATAAAGACACCAAGATATCACACTGTCAGCAGCACAAGCACACAAGTGAAACGAAATGACAGTTTGCAGGCTGTGTGCTGTCAATGATGCTGTGAGGTGTAAATATGTGAAAACACAAGTATATTCAAATGTTTCAGGTTATTAAAGCTCCTTAGTGACATTTAAGAGACATATTTTGTCTGAATGACATTTACCGCCCTTTAAATTAGCATACATGAAGGACGCATACATCTGAGTGCATCCTGTAATTGAGTCAAAAAGTCCTGCAAACAAATTAACACTGCAAACAATTTGGCCAACAGGACACTATCCATCAAGAGGATCTATCTGTTCCAAATATAAACACTCAAGGAGGAGCGGACACTTCTTAAAAGATCAAGGTGACACACTTTCCCTCTCAGCCATACTGAGGGACGTCTCTGTCAGAATCTCCAGGCATCAGAGCAGATAGCAGCCTCTGTGCTTTACTGGTCACTGGGCCATATGCTGCCATTTTAATTGAGAGGGACTTTGGGAGAGGGACTATGTGCTTCAGAATGAATCACTGCCACTCAGACTGATGTCAGTGATCAACAAGGGTTCTTCAAAACAGCAGGACCGCAGGGAGAATGGATGTTTGACACCACTGCTGCTGTCTACATCCTTAACTAGACAGGAACCTATAAACATAAGTTCCTTCTTTCATGCAACTCATCGCCCTAGTACCTCCAGATCCCCGTAGATGCCAAAATTGGGGTGTTTGCATCGGCCACAGGCATCTGAAAGGCGACCCGTGAAGGATCCAAGGCCCATGCTGTGGCACCCACTGTATTAATTATCACATCTAATGTTGTCGGCTAATTAATTGACGTTTACAGCAGGAAATGGCTCCAGCAATTCTATGCAATTAATCAGTGTCAAAGAATAAATTAAACCCCAAATGTGATTACCATTGAGGACTACGCCCAAAATTGAATTTTAATGAGGCTTCTTTTTTTTCCCTCTCTGCGCATGCCACATCGAGTTCTGTTTTCGACTGAAATTATGGATTCCACACTGTTGTTGAGCGGTTATAGTAAAACCACAGAAGTTGTGTAGATGGTTTGAATAAATGTGTGTTTATGCTTAATTCCATCCACAAAAAAATTGCAAAATATTATTTATTAATTAGGAGAGGCAATTAGCAGCAGAAAGGTTTGTTTAAGGTTTGTACATTCTGTAAAATGTTCACGCACCACTGGATCCAGTTGCATAATTATAGAATAATTATCAGTGATGTTCGTTAACTGCTCAACTCTGTTTGTAACACAAGCTGGTGTAATAAGAGGGACAAAAATGTCACATTGCCTCAGCAACTGCACAAATGGGGGCATGTAAGGTAAAGAACATGTCAAAAGTCGCGATTGTGAAGAATGCTTTCGCAATTACTGAAGAGATGTGTGCAACAGGCAAAGTTGTTTCATTCTCCAATTCATTTTGAATGTGAACTGAACAATTAGAGAAGGGTATAACTTTCTTGGCATTCGACAACTGCAGCGTTACGGTAGACAGTAATTTGTATATTAATAAGTGACAGATGCAGCAGACTAAACAAACAGCAAAACTCACACAACATGCTGCTGCTGAAATACATAAACAATAAATAAACAAAGATGAAAAAATTATATATTCTGACATTATATAGCAATTAAACATGAACTTCACAAATCATCCACAGCGAGGCTCTGTGTGCTTTCTACTCAAAAGAAGAGAAATATGTCAAAAATGCAGAACTAATAGGCCAAAAACTTCCAAAAAATGTTTCCCAAAGATAAAACTTTTGTGAAAATACAGTCAGACATGGAAACAAAAGTCCATACATGGATTCAAATTTGATACTTTAGAGATAAAGTTAAAGGCGAGCTTTTGACACCTTTTTATTCTTGAATGTAGTGTGTTTTGCAATAATCAAAATGCATTAATGCAATTTATTTTATGTCCTATTTCTGCAATAAACTGTGTAAACAAATGGAAAGACTCATTAAAGATGCACAAAATTGACTTACGCATGGTCTGAGCATCTCATTATTTTACCTTTTTATGTATTACAGAATTAACAATGCCTTCAAGAAAAGTATGGAAGACATTGAAGGGTTAGTTCCCCAAAAATGAAAATTCTGTCATTAATTACTCACCCTCATGTCGTTCCACATCCGTAAGACCTTCGTTCATCTTCGGAACACAAATTAAGATATTTTTGATAAAATCTGATGGCTCAGTGAGGCCTGCATTAATAATCAACACTTTCAGATGCACAGAAAGTTACTAAAGACGTATTTAAAACAGTTCATGTGACTACAGTGGTTCAACCTTAATGTTATGAAGCGACGAGAATGCTTTTTGTGTGCCAAAAACAAAACAAAATGACTTTATGCAACAATATCTAGTGACACTGCCTCATGAAGCTTTGAAGCTTTACGAATCTTTTGTTTCGAATCAGTGGTTTAAAGCGTGTATCAAACGGCCAAAGTCACATGATTTCAGTAAACGAGGCTTCATTACATCATAAGTGTTTCAAAATGTCAATGGTTCACCACTGGGGGGCGTGACTTTGGCAGTTTAATACACGCTTTGAACCACTGATTCGAAACAAAAGATTCGTAAAGCTTCGAAGCTTCATGAAGCAGTGTTTTGTCATCAACCATCACTAGATATTGTTGAATAAAGTCGTTATTTTTTATTTATTTATTTATTTTTGGCACACAAAAAGTATTCTTGTCGCTTCATAACATTAAGGTTGAACCACTGTAGTCACATGGACTGTTTTAAATACGTCTTTAGTAGCTTTCTGGGCATTGAAAGCGTTAATTATCTTGTTGTCAATGCAGGCCTCACGGAGCCATCGGATTTCATCAAAAATATCTTAATTTGTGTTCCGAAGATGAACGAAGGTCTTAAGGGTGTGGATGGAATGACATGAGGGTGAGTAATTTATGACAGAATTTAGATTTTTGGGTGAATTAATCCTTTAAGTACTGTATGCAAATAACCCTCAATGTTTACCTAAGAGGAAGTACCGGGAAAAAACAACTTTATAATAGATAAACAGAGATGACATTCACGTTTATAAAACAAAAACAGAATTCATGATGGTAGAACACTGTAAGATTACTGAGCAGCTAAGCTGGTGTATAAAAAGTTTGCTTTGCTGATGCCACATGCTGGTTTGGGAACTGACTGGAAATGATCCCCTAAAGGTGTGACCTCCTCTTCCAATTACTGACAGGTCTAATAAAGTATAGATAGCATGTGAAGTTCCCCAATGCAAAGAAACTATCCTAAAGGAGCACCTGTCATAACAAGAATAAACATGAGCCGTGCTCTGTATACTGAGGCTACAATAAACTTAATACTCAAGCAGCCTTGGAAGTCATTATAGTTTTAATTTGTATTTATTTATTTTTGCTGGGAGGTATTTTATAATGTAGTTTTTTGAAAAATTTACAGAATGTATTGCAGTCAAGCAAATTAAACAACTTGTAAGCTTGCATCTCATTTACAGGAGATGTAAGTCTTATTTATCTGTTTTCAGCTCAAAATACAGATGTGGTTTGGTCACAGATTCCTGCAGGGAGTAGGTCCTAGATGAAACATTATGAAAATTTCTTATTATGATTATAGTGACCAAAATTATCAAGTTTATCAATATTATCACGGTAGCCTACTGTTAAAACGTGCCGGAAATGTTCAAAAACTACTGACACATAATTCATTTCACAAAGATTTACATTTAAAATCAATAAGCAACAAATAAAAGTATGTCTTATTTGCATAAAACACTAAAAACATAACGTTATCATTGATATCCTGATTTCAAATGACAACATGACTGACAACTATTTCTCTAATAACATATACAAAATGTTCAAATAAAGCTTTGAAAAATGTTTAATAAAATGGTAAACCTCACATTTCAGCCTTAAAATAAAGAAAAGGGTCAGGTCAAAATGATAATAAATGATTATAGGTATTTTATCTGCTCCATAAATAATTCTAGATGCCTTATCCAAATTGTTTAAAATGTTAGAATCCACATAAGCTTGTTTTTCATCAATCGGTTAAAATTTATAGTGGTTCATGCGAATTCTGTCCGTTTTTTGGCCAGACAAAAACAGCACACAGGCTGAATGTAAATGTAACTTTCTGTAAATCCACTCTCTGACACTGGGTGGCGCTTAAGGAACCGCAGAAATAGAGCCGTTTCCCGGTAACCTCCGTTAACAAAGAATTGATCATTCTTTTTGATAAGAAAGATTATAAACTTTATAGGCATTACATGGAGCGAAGATGAAAAAAAAATGCCATCTAAACTTTTCTGAAGACAGTCAGAACCTTTAGAGGTACATTCATATAATTAATTCATTTATATATTCATTCGTAATTTCTCGAATATTTTAAAACCTCACAGCTTTCCGCCATGTTCTCACACAAAACAATATTAATGCGACGAGAATATTTTTGGTGCGCCAAAAAAACAAAATAACGACTTATATAGTGATGGTCGATTTCAAAACACTGCTTCAGGAAGCTTCGGAAGCGTTATGAATCAGCGTGTCGAATCATGATTCGGACCGCGTGTCAAACCGCCAAACTGCTGAAATCACGTGACTTTGGCGCTCCGAACAGCTGATTCGACACGCTGATTCATTATGCTCTGATGCTTCCTGAAGCAGTGTTTTGAAATCGGCCATAAGTCGTTATTTTGGGGTTTTTTTTGGCGCACCAAAAATATTCTCGTCGCTTTATAATATTAATATTGAACCACTGTACTCACATGAACTGATTTAGATGTGTTTTTAGTACCTTTATGGATCTTGAGAGAGGAAATGTCATTGCTCCCTATGCAGGCCTCACTGAGCCATCGGATTTCAACTAAAATATCTTAATTTGTGTTCCGAAGATGAACGAAGGTCTTACGGGTGTGGAACGGCATGAGGGTGAGTAATAAATTACAGAATTTTCATTTTTGGGTGAACTAACCCTTTAATGCTAGACAGTATTTATTTATTGTGAGTTTTGAACAACTTTTGAACTTTTGTGTATATATATCAGAACCATTCATTTCCCAGAATGCATTACCTGCGTAGATTTTTTTTTTTTTTGGAACTTCTTGACATTCCAATTCAAATTCATAACTCATAAATAGAAAAGGAGCCAGTTCGTCACCTCTGAAATTTACACAACCTTGTAACACACTAGAGATTACAAATAATAAGCACACTGAGTAGTAAATCACAGAAGATGCAAACAAAGTTTTAAAATTCACCGCAAGGTCACATATCAACTCACACATTCCTTCTGCTAGATAGCAAAACTGTCCATGATAGAACTCAAGCAGAAATAACATACTGCCAAGCATTAAAAGGCACTGTAGATACTCATCAGTTCCGCTTCTTCCCGTGTAGCGACTAGAAAACCTCATGGACTGAAACTGCAAGGTGGCATCTGTACACATGAGCGGTGATGAAAGAAGATCCAAACATGAAACAGGAAATCTCCAGCTCATCGATCCTGCCTGGCCATTCTTTGGGATTACAAGAACTCCCACTGCAGAGCATCCACAAAGGCCTAACTTGATTGGATCCATCCGATTAAATCTGGACCTTGTCACTTCTGTGCTGTCTTCAAGAGCTGCATTCGGGAGATTGCCCAAGCACAGCTAATTCTTAAGAAGCGGTGAGAAATCCGTGTGTCAGCCATTTCTGTCAACTCTCTTTGCAGCCTCCTTTGTGTTTGATGATCAATGACATCTATTCATCCTCCGCTCACCACCCAGTACCTGCCCAGCAGACTGTAGCACCTGTGGTGTTTTTGCATCATGTAATGCATGTTTTGAAATGAATTTTTATTTCGATTGCCATGAAACCGTGCCGGCGTGTGCGTGCCTTTGAAAGAATCCCCAGGTGAATTGTATGTTACAAAGACAAGTGTTGCTTAACCCGGACACCCCCACCCTCAAAGAATCTCCATCTGTGGCCATAAATGTGAGTCACCATATGCATCAGGATGAAGAGATGATTTCCCTCCTTTCTTTCTTTCAGCAGGAAATCTGCTTAGTGCCAATGTGCTTTCTACCTGCATTCCAATTAAATCAAGATGTATTTGCCTTTCAAAGCTTCTCTGCCTTCTTCCTTTCCCATTGGAATAATTGATGGAGTCCTCCAGTCCTATGATGAATGACTTCCAACCCAGAGATGAATAGAAAGATGAATGCGTTGCCCTGAGAGGGTTGGGAGGAACGGCTCCAGGAGTGCTGACATAGTGACAAATACACTGACCGTCGCACCAACTTGCCCAAATCAGCAAGGGAGGTTGGCAGAGGCCTGACAACTTCAGCGACTGCTCGAGTATGTGCCACTTGCCCGTACCGTACCCAATTACCTGAGCTAGCGACTAATTTAACCTCAGGTGAGTTTCAGAACTGACGCCTCGAGACAGTCGGGGGAAAAACACAGCGATGATGTATTAAGGGCATGGGTGAGAAACAAAAGCTTTTCTTAAAACAGGAGTTTAAACATTTTTTACCCCACTTCTTGAATGCTGCCGCAAAGAATTTTGCAACAAAGTTAAAATAAGCAATAAGAAAAGAAACACTTCATTTAAAACGTCACTAGCTATGCTTTCCATCCAAAGTTGCAAATTTAACTTCAATATTGGAATATTGCATAAAACATTTGCAAATAAAGCACCGTTACCATCCTATGTGTTCAAGAGAACAAAATCGTCACTTCCTAGGAAATTGGTGCAAAATATTTGTATTAAAATGGAAGTTGCTGCAATCGGGGGAAGCTAATGTGGCTCTTTTTTCACACATCATAAATTACTTGCACGCAGATGAAACACAATAAATGTTATCTTACGTTCTGAGGCGGTTGCCTGGTGGTTGGGAACGCAATCGTGTGAGACAGTTCTGGGAGGTAATTATTCCCAACAGACTTTGGCTCAGGCATTTCAGAATGACCAAACCAACATTTAATATGGTCTGCAATGAAATCCACTGCTGATGCTTTGAAGTTTGTTGCGCATCAAGGGATTTATTCAGTAAATGCGTTTCCAGAATAGTTTATGTGCATGTCTTCGTATTGGATAAAAAAACATTCCACCTCAATTGAGCACACACATTTTTTTTCATTTGTAGAATTATGCTCATTTCACTATGTAAGCTTGTTTCTGCCACTAAATAAAAAAATAAAATGGTAATTGTGACTTTTTATCTCACAATTCTGACTTTTTTCTCACAATTCTGACTTTATATCACGCAATTCTGACTTTATAACTCGCAATTCTGACTTTATAACTCGCAATTCTGACTTTATATCACACAATTCTGACTTTATATCACGCAACTCTGACTTTATAACTCACAATTCTGACTTTATATAACGCAATTCTGACTTTATAACTCGTAATTCTGACTTTATATCACGCAATTCTGACTTTATATCACACAACTCTGACTTTATAACTCACAATTCTGACTTTATATCTCACAATTCTGACTTTATAACTCACAATTCAGACTATATCTCACAATTCAGACTATATCTCACAATTCAGACTATATCTCACAATTCTGACTTTATAACATGCAATTCTGACTTTACATCACGCAATTCTGACTTAACATCTCGCAATTCTGACTTCATATCACGCAATTACCTTTTTAATTTTTATTTCATGGTGGAAACAAGCTTCCATATTTCAGAGTTTATGCAATATCCCAAAAAACACAGAAAAACAGGTGGAAACATAGCTACTGTTACTTGAAGAAGAAAAAAAAGGATACATGAAGTCCTTTAATGTCCTACATTCCTCATACACTACTACTTTTGAACGGTAATGTGTATCAATCAATCGGAAACATTTGTTTGCAAATGTCTCCAAAATATCTTCTTTTATGTTCCCCAGAATAAAGAAAGTCACACAGGTTTGAAACGACATTATGCTACCATGTCTTATTCTGTCCTTCTTTTCAATTCCCACTTGCCATACATTTAAATTTACTCTAACAGTCTCATGAAGTACAAAAACATCTTGCACAATGACAAAATGAGCTTTACTTGACTTGAATGAATGGTGGTGATGGTGAGAGGATTTAAGATGTGCACTCCAAAGAGCTTTCTATGGTTGTAATTAAAAGTCTGAATGGCACACACGTGTCTAATATGACTAATGAATCGTGTATTAAGCATAATTTGCAGTTCTTGCAATAGAGGAGCTTGGAGAGCATCAGGTGCAGGGGGGATGAGTCTAAAAGGTTGGAGAGCTCCTCACTGAACCACCTGCCTCATATGCCTCCCTCCCCGGCCTGCAGCACGTCACACTGCAATAGATAAATAACCTCTGTCTTCACAGCCAAGGCCTCAAGCATGACTGACAGAGGATGACTCTTCCAGATTACCCATTTTAATCTTCCCGCAAGTATCCAATATGACCTCTCATAAGTCTCACCTGATGCCATGACCATTATGTCTGAAGACCAGCTATGTCAACCATTGTTTCTTTGAGCAAAAGCACCTGCACCCTCCGGTAGCTCAGGCAATATTACAGTACCACACTGGACCATTTCATTCACTTATGACCTTTAGACTGGATTACAAATTGGAGTTGAATGGTGGTTGGGGAATCAAGTAGGCCATAATAAAATTGCTGTAGAATGTGATAAATGTCAGCTTTCTCTTCTCTAATTTTAGCACAAGGCAAAACTAGCTGTGCGACAACTAGGGCTGGCAATTTAAAGTGTTCATTTATTACAATTAAAATGTATTTTAAAAAATAATAAATTTATAATACAGCTGCTTACACTGCAAAACTATATAAAAGAATTATATATATATATAAAGTTTTTTTATTAAGTTAAGAAGATAAGTTATTTTGTGAAGTTACTAAAAAAGGTCTATTATCCCATTATCTCATTGTCAAATTGTTATATCTCGTGTTAATCATACACCTCACTAAATTAATTATAATTTACATATTTTTCAATATTTTAAATAGAATAAAATCAAAATAATTAACAGAATAATTGTATGCAATGTACTTATGCATATTTTTTTGTACTATCAGAGCAATTACATTTTTAATTACAACTGAAAAATATGCTGATAATCAATAGCATATGGATTTTTGTGGAATATAAGCCACTTGCAGGCTTCTTCAATAAAAAAAGAAGGGTCTTTTATTCAGTGTTTTACTTTCTTTGTATTATCATTTGTAAGCTTTTTCTCATCAAGTGTTGATCAATGCAATTTCATATTATGTAACTGCATTATTATTTTTTTTTAAATTGATTGACACATTAGAAACAACTCCAATATATGCCAGGAACATTTTAAGCACTAAATCAGTGTAGATTTTTCAGCCATGCATAAAGTACATTCAGATCTAATCAAGGACTTATGACATGAAAAGATATACATACACGCTGAAACTGGCAACAGCTGCCAGACGAAGAAAAAAATAAACAAGCGCATAAGATTTTTATTCTGTTTGAATTTGCCTTTCCTGCTGTTCATTTTACATCAGACCTTAAGGACTATAATTCTTCATTCTTTGGCAGTCTGATATGGGTGGCTGAAGCCAGAGGGAAAGAGTGTGATGAAAGATGCAAGCTTCATTTGACAGGACAGGATTTCCCCTCTCCCCCTTTTCTTTCTCATTAATGGGAGAATAAAAGTTGACCCCCGACAGTATTTAGGGTAAGGAGCTGCCGCGCAGATTACTTGTACTGCGGTGAGCTCCAGAAAGGAGTCGGATTGGTCCGTTAATGAGTCCTGACAAAGGCAGCAGCATCCAGAAGCCCCTGAAAAATGATTTTGTTAATACCCTCTCTGTTTTTATGCCTCTTCATCATACACTTGATCTGGCAGAAGATAATGTGAACCAGTCAACTGTTTGCAAGAACCTATGCACACAAACACTGAAGATGGATGCTCAGTGTCCTGACCTAAAACATATGGAGGGGATCGTTTTTGAACAAGTTTTCTTTCTTAATAAACAATTAAAAATAAGTTATGAGATGCTGTTCTGTACTCTGAAGTGTCTATATAAGTGTCTATAGGTCCTTTGCAGCGAAGCCAGGACCCAAACTACAGTGTGTCTTATTAAAAGAGTTTTAGCATTAGAAATGCTGAATGGCTTTGTTGTGATCATGCAAAGCAGGAAATCAAAGTGAAGAGTGTTACTATTATGGATTTATAAGGTCAAGGGCGAGATTAAGAGGCTTATTTAATCAAGACAAACATTTTATAATCTGTAAGACTAATAGAATGTTTTCAAAGCTTTGTCAACACTTGGGGAAAGTGGCAAAAAATTACAATTATATAGCTCAAAAATAAGATTAAAAACATTACTTTTGTCTTAAAGTCCCCCTGTAATCAATTATTTTAAAAATGACATTTTTAATATCATTTCTTCATGACTTAAAACAGCTTGAATGTAACTCTACACCCTTGCTTCATTTAGTATACGCAAACCATGAATATACAAACTAAAACAGCTAATAATGTGTTGCTAATATTACACAAACCATGTTCCCATTCACCATCTCAGAGTCAAGCAGCTGTCTTCTAAAAAGCAGTATCCTTAGAAACGTTTTGAACTTAGAACATCAGTGGACAAAGGCATATAGTTCATAATTCACCCGCTATATTACTAAATGTACCTGATTTGTCATATCAACAGAAAAATATATCAGTATAAACCTGGCTTGTCTTGAGACTCCCCTGCTTTGCAGCATAGTTAATGATATGCTAAACCCCGCCCACACGTTGACAGGATTGGTTACAACATATTTGTGACACAGAGAACAAGGGCCATATCAAACCACGTTTTGGAGACTGTCTTTGGTTCACTGCAGTTTTAAAGGGTTAGTTCACCCAAATATGAAAATTCTTTCATCATTTACTCACCCTCATGTCGTGTAAAACTTTTGTTCATCTTCGGAACACAAATGAAGATCTTTTTAATGAAATCTGAGAGCTTTCTGTCCCTCCATAGACAGCTACGCAACTGAAACTTTGACGCTTCGACAAAAAAGTTCATAAAGAGATCGTAAAACTAATCTATATGAATTGAGTGGTTTAGTCCAAATTTTCTGAAGAGACTCGATCGCCATATATGATGAAGAGATTGAAATTATTTATTTAAATTAATTTAGCAATGTTTCAGTCCAATGACCTTTATCACTCATTTACACACAAACAAATGCAAGATCAACAATACAAAATTTGTCAATCCTCACATCGGACTTATGACGTAACCAAACATAACCAATACCAAACATGGACCCAATTTGGAAAACATATATTCTGTATCCTGTTAAAATATGTAGATATATTTGATGTCTATAGGGTATGAGCCTGAGCTGATAGAACACAACACCAACATTTTTCATGTATCATGAGAGATTGACTGACAAGATACAGCCTTTTAGCCAGTTGTTTCATGCTGGGACCTCAGTGAAGGTATTGCCACTCAGCTTATGGAATACTGCACCATCAAAAAACACAATGCTCCTCAAATGAACAAAGTTACAGATGACATAATTCATGCTTTTGAACTGCTTTTGAAACCTCAAAACAATAATATAGGGCTGTCGATAGATTAAGAATATTACTTGATTAGGTAATCAAATTAATCCTTTAAAATGATGGTTGTCGCTGACTTCTTAAAAGACAACAAACTGATGTAGTCACTGAGGTGTTCAGTGAATAATCATACATTTACAGGTTCTTACCAGTGAGGTACTCTGGATCAGGCACTGGGTCAGACAGCTCCTCGTGACACTGGGCTTCAGTCGGCACAGACGCCACCACCATGCCATCCGGGAGCTGTTGCTCGATGCCACGGGCAAAGTTTTTCTGCCTAGATAACAGAAAATAAAGGAGACAATCCACTCAAAACACAGCTCATTGTTTGAAAGGTCATCTGTCAATTACATAAATATTACATTTAAGCCCATTAAATTGGTTTATTTATATTTTACATGTAAATATTACATAAAAATAATAAGTTTTATTTAAATTGCCTGCTAAATGCTAGGTGATGCTTTGTGGCAATTTGATCAATATAATGAAACCATTTAAAATGATAATGCTGAATGTGAATAAGAAAATCTTGTAAAATATGGATAATGTAAGCTAAAATAAACAGTAAACATTAACATATCAGCTTGTCATGAACAATGCTCACAGAAAGAAAAAAAAAGAGTCCCAGATTAAATAGATATTTTCCTATAAATTTTGCTGAAATAATGTACCAGCTATGTCAGACTAAACAAACTGGGGGACGAAGAAGTAAATAGTGGATAGGATACATTTGAAATGGTGTTACAAGTTTTTTTACATATAAAATATGACATAAATTGTGTGGTGAAAAGTAGGAGTAGCTCCAAGAGAACAAGAAAAGAGCAAACCGAAGAAAGCAGTGCACAAAGGAATGACTGTATATCTAAATGAGATCTGCTGAAGTACTCTAGACTTGAGGAAAGAGTAAGAAAATACAGTTTGAATTTAAACAAGAATATAGAGATAAAAAAGTGAGAAGATGGGTTAAACTAGATATAGTTTAGTTTCAAAGCAATGTGAGAAAATAATAAGTATGCATTGGAGTGAAGGACTGATGGGAAGGGATAAACTGATATAACAGCAAAAGATGCCAAAAATGCATAAACTCTGCATTTATAGAAGGTCTGACTCAATCTTTTTCTATGTATCTCAAGTTAGATCAAGGTTAAAATATTCTGGGACCGAGTATATACATGTGCGGAAAATGAATGATGCGATATAAAAAATGTATGTCAAAGAACAGTATGAATAAAAGGAGAAAAGGAAAATATAGAATCAACTCTTTCCTTTTTAAGGCAAAATAACCTCCTAGAAAGCACACAAGGGAAATACACAGAACGCAATGAGATTCTAGAATGCTGTTTACAAGAGCATCTCATAAATGAACGAGCATTCAGGAAATTGTACCAGGCAACATTATGCAATCTAAATCTCTTTTTAAGCATTACTGTCATATCCGACTTAAAAGTGGACTTGTATGAAAATTACATTATCTCTGAATACACAGATCAC
>RJVU01044706.1:1051538-1069349 GCA_003731715.1 Anabarilius grahami
AATATAGGAATGAAAAGTGGCTGAAAGTGGAACACTTGTTATGTTATGTTTGACAAACAATCATATGTCTACAGTGCTAAATACCCCCGCTTCCAGGATGATTCAATACTTCCTGCCAATAGCCATTTCCTTGGCTTAATGATAATAATATCTTCTAATATTTGTACCCAGAACATGATATATCAGATTTTACAGATGTATTTTCAACTGAAGGTTTTCTAGGCCAAATTAAATCTGCCATAAACCTCAAAAACTATTCCCAAATACATCCTCTTGGGTGTGCTGGAAGGTAAACCAGTGCACATTCTGCAGAAATTTCTCTGAACATCTGGGGATTTCCTCCCCACATCTAATAAAAATGTAAAAAAGTTGTTTCTCTTGTCAAACTTGAAGCTCACGCTTCAATAGATACTCGCATATTGAAATATTAATAGCTCAGCGTTATTGCTTGTCAAAGTCACATCTGATAAAAGGTTGAGTTCCCAAGAGCCGGTGCAGCTAAATAGAAATGTGCAATAAACTTAGGGGCCAGCAATTTTAATGAAAATCATACATACGGTTCTTAAGTTTCTGAAATTAATACCAGGTGACAATTACGACTATAACTGCTGGGAATTAAAATGCCTGTGAATTTTGGTGCATAATAATAAAAATAATAAAAGTAATATAAAATATAAATGTAAACTTTTTTTGCTTGCAACCAAATTTAATAGCTTACCACAACTTTCTCTATATTTTAGCTTGCAAAATTACCTTAACAGATACTAGCATGTTGTCTAAAGCTTTAAATGCCTGATACTTTCCCTACCTAAAATATATACTGCATACAGAAATGTCTACTGAGGAAAACCTCAGTCGTGATGTAGCTTTATTAATCATAAGGGTCAACAGACATACAGGAGGGATATTTCGGCAATAATAACTAGCAGCACGTAATTATAGACAGAATATGCAAGTTTTATGAGATGCTCTGGGCATTACAGGTGGGATTATCTGAATAATATAAATAATTCACAATGACAATAGGACAATTCTGCATGTAAAAATAGGTGAACTGTTGCTGTCCAGCAACAGCTGATGGCAAATTATAATAATAGAGTATAATAATGACAGAATACAACTGAAAGTCTTGAAAAGCCATCTAAATACAAAATGGCAGACTCAGAACACATTAAAATTGATGGAAAATGAGAAATAAACTTTTGCAGCAAAAACATTTTGTTTTCTTTCCATTTAAATAAGTAGTTTTAAACTAAAGGGTTCGAAAATGAAGTTGATATACAATTTCAGGCAAGATAATGAGCTATCCAGTTGTCAATTAATATCATTAAGAGACGATTTCACGCATAATTAAACATAATATGCGAGGCTGAATTAATTAATCTAAAATGGAAGAATTTTGAGCAAGTCAAACCTTTTACATTTTTAATTAATAGTGCAAATATCACAGTGTACTGTAAACTGGAAATCAACACTCATTTTATATTTTCTAATTGCAAGAAAAAATTATAGGAGTGTTTGAAAAGATGAGCAATATGACAGCCTAGACTTCAGGCTTTTTAAAAATAATCAGACTGTTCACGCCTGTGTGTGATGTCTTAATTTAGTGCAGGGAGAAAGGTAGCACTTTGAGTTTCTTGCTGTGGATAGAAACACCCAGCTGGGAGATTTTAAGAGAGGTAGCCCTAATCATGATTCTGCAAACTCTTAATGAGAACAAAGGGCAATAAAAATTCATTAAAACCAGCTCAAATCACACTGGGAACGAATTGAAGTGAAACTGGTTAAGGCTGGAACCCAGAGGAGAGAGAAAGTAATTAGGAAAGGGCACGTGTTTTTAGGTGGAAAGTCTCGTGATGATAAGACAGAAATCAAAATGAAATCCTGGCAATGCACACAAGATATGGGGGTGGAAGTAGGCGTGGCTACGCTGTTTTGAAAGCCCTATATAGTCTTTAATGAAGATGTCAACAAAATGTTTGCATAATTTTAATTTCTTAGCACTCTGCTCTACAAAAGCTATGGTACACAGATATGGCACTGCTATTAAACTGACTGACTGCTGCTCAACAAGCTATAGGGTTTTGGCAGCAGTACCATAAGGACTTTCTGGATAAAGACTGTAGCACAGTCTCGAGCCCAACATCCAGGGGGAACACTCAGTATACCGTATTTGAAGAACACACTCTGTAAATGCCTGTGTGTGTGGGCATGTTTTTGTGAAATATCAGGACACAAATGTGTATAATGACATGGGTATGACATAGGTATTACAAGGAGAGGGTGATTTATGAGGACATTCCCCATGTCCCCACTTTTCAAAAGGCTTATAGATCATACAGAATGAGTTTTTGTGAGAAAGTAAAAGTGTGCACAGTTTCCTGTGATGGTTAGGTTTAGGGGTAGGGGTAGTGTAGGGGGATAAAAAATACGGTTTGTACAGTATAAAAACCATTACGCCTATGGAATGTCCCCACATTTCACAAAAACAAGTGTGCGCGTGTGTGTGTGTGTGTGTGTGTGTGTGTGCAAACTTCAGCAATGTGCAGTAAAGGTTGGATTGCCTCTCTCTCTTTCAATGTAGACATTCTGATGTTCTCTGTAACTCTCATCCAAGAAACCAAAATCAACCAAGTAAAAAAAAAGAAGAAATGCCATAGTATGTATGTTTGTATGTATGTATCTATGTATGTATGTATGTATCTATCTATCTACTGACTGTACGGCCTGTAAAACCTTCAAACTTCAAGCTTTTAAAATAATTTTAACTTTCAGCAAGCTAGCATCAAAGTTTGTCTTACTTTACCTGTAAAGTTTAATTTGTACTTTTCCAATACCACTGATCAGACGTGTTTAGAACGAATGCTTCACAAAATCACAATTTACCAAACCTCTGTTTTATTAGAGCAAGAGAGAGACTATACAGACATTTGTGTGGCAGAAAATTATAACTGGCACATAAATAGCACTAATATACTATTTTTGTGGAAATGGCACTGGAACATGTCAATTACTGCTTGGGGAGGTGCCGATTCTACTTGCAATGTGCCAGATGCTACATCTCAAAAGACCACATATAATTAAAATGAGGAGCATGGACATGCAGTTGGCTTGCAAATATGCAGTACCAAATCAAGATGAAATATAAGCAAAATTAAGATGACAATTAACAAGCACAACAGGCTGGTATTTTGAGATGGAACTGAATGGAATGGAGAAATCTAACATCATAATATCTATGTATGTTTAAAATTTCTGAATAAAAAAATGAAACATGGGTGAGAAAGATTCAAAGTATAAGTAAAAACACTGTTTAAAGGGATAGTTCACCCCAAAATTAAAAAATTCTGTCATTAATTACTCACCCTCATGTCGTTCCACACCTGTAAGACCGTCGTTCATCTTCAAAGCACAATGAAGATATGTTTAATAAAATCTGAGTGATTTCTCTCCCTCCATTGACAGCTATGCAACTACCACTTTGACGCTTCAAAAAGTTCATAAAGAGATCATACAACTAATCCACGTGAATCGAGCGGTTTAGTCCAAGTTTTCTGAAGAGACTCGATCACTTTATATGATGAACAGATTTAATTTAAGCTTTTATTCACATAAAACATTCATCAACTCACTCATCAGTTGTGGTAAACTGAAGCTCAAACATGTTTGCTTGATGTGCGAGAACCAATGAGGTTCATTCTCGTGTGTTACACAGCACGTTTGAGATTCTGCAAGAGGTTTATTCTCGCATGTCAAGCAGGTTCAGTTGAGCTTCTGTTTATGTCCGCTGATTAATGTTTATATGTGAGTAAAAGACTAAACTCAATCTGTTCATCATATAAAGCGATTGGGTCTCTTCAGAAAATGTAGACTAAACCACCCAATTCATATGGATTATTTTTTTTACAATCTCTTTATGAATTTTTGAAGCATCAAAGTATCATTTGCAAAGCTTTTTTGATTTAATCAAAAAGATCTTCATTTGTGTTCTGAAGATGATCAAAAGTCTTAAGGGTTTGGAACAACATGAGGGTGAGTAATAAATCACAGAATTTTCATTTTTGGGAGAACTAACCCTTTAAGATGTTAAAGGTATTGATGTTGAGGAGGTGATAATGTTGTTGTAGGTCTCTATAAAAAAAAAAAAGACAAAAAAAAAGGCTCTAAAAATCAATGGACCCCATTGACTTTTATTGTATTGACAAAATTAAAAACAACATATTTTTTAAAATATCTTCTTTTGTGTTCCACATAAAAAATAAAAAAAAAAATAAAGGAATTTAATATTTGGGTGAAGTATACTAGACCAAATTAAGACCTTTCCCAAAACACTAGATTCTAAATTCAAGTCAGAATTTTGAATATGATCTCAGACAATTCACTTCAAACCCTTCCCTGTCCAGATAATCTTGCCTATGAAAAGCAACCTCAATAAATCTGTCCTCTAGGTTCCCTTGTGTCCTGACTGTCCTCTGCATTTCATCATAAAAGTTCCTTTACAGAGAAAGCGAAGATCCAACAGCACACCCTCACAGCAATACGGGGCTTTCAAAATGGCATGTTCATCTGTCAGAGAACTCCACTGGCCTGAAAAGCATCAAACAGGAGCTAATTCATTCTGCATTGTCTTTTGCGCAGGTTGTCACAGGAAATGTGTTGCACCTCACATTCAAGATTAAACAGCATGAAAATGTAGCCATGACTTTCAGATATGAGTCAGATCGTAAAAGCAGCTGTTGTGTGACAACTCAGACTTGTGGGTAGTAACTTTTGGTGACGCGCCAAAGGAAACACACAGCATGCGTAAGTTTAAAACAGAATAATAAACAACTTCAAACTCTCTGGATGGGTTTTATCTCGCAGTTGCTCGCTGTGTTGCATCATTTTGGAAAGAGATGAATCAGAGATACCTCTGTAAGTATATGTTTAATTTCTTCTGAATTTATGTGTATATTGCATGCATGTGAGTTGATGTAATATCAAAATATGAATCACTTGCCATTTTACATCTCACTTCCTCTTTTAGAGAAGACTCAGGGGTGAATTCACTTAACAGTTGTGCCACTTTTGCATACAGTATTTCAGCGCAAAAACCTTTGCCTTAATCAATAAGCACTCGAAATCCATTAATCATGGTACTAAATGTGTTAAAATTGCACTGTAATATCAGCTCAAATACACCCTTTTTGTCTCTGTGAATTAGACGTATTATAAACAATATTCAGAAAATACTATTTGCCTGGCACAATATGTGTTTTGCTAAACTGGGAATATACACTACTGGTCAAAAGTTTAGGGTCAGTAATATTTTTATGTCAAAAATACAGTAATATTGTGAAATATTATTATTCCTATGATGGCAAAGCTGGATTCTGTGTTTTAAAGAGTCAATCCAGGTGTCTGGATCCCATTAAATCAAACCAGATTGTGGCAGTCTGCCTAATCCTCTATATCTGTCCAGCACATATATTGTGGGTGTATTGCAAAAGATTTGCATAATTTCTTTAATGAATGAGGCTCTAAAACGGCACAAACAGTGCATACAAATAAATGGCACTGTTATCGAATACAATTTATTCTTAGTGTATTCCTCCCTCAGGGTGAAAAAAACAAAACAAAACATACATTTAACCACAAACATTAATCAACTGAAATCTTGACTTTTTCATATTAGATCAGATAATCTTACCTTGATTAACCAAAAGACATGCATTTGTCTCAGAACGAAATCAATCAATCAATCATACAACTGCTTTGTTTATCCACACTGTTCACTTTAAAGATTTCCATTCCTCACCCTAGAAGATCAAACATTTCATTTCCTGCTGTTGCTTCTCCTGAGCACCAGAATTTCGACTATTTCCTCAGGTCTGAAATTAATTGTCGCAGCCCTGCGATACTCTATGAAGGATTAATGAACTTGCCGTAACCTCCTTTTGTTTAGCTGAAGATCCAGTAGTTTCAGCTGGCCCAATTAAGCCCCATTAAACCAAACTTGCTTATGGTCACTTTTAATTTACTTCTCGCTATTCAACATAATTAGAGCTCACATTAGGCCCAAAGATTCTCAAAAGGTGAAGAGAACAGCAGAGAGTAAGTCCTAGAGCCTCCTTTTCAAAGGCTGTCTAAACCCAACGTCTCTCTGGGTGCTTCCAAATGAGATCAGAGCTACTGAGATTTAGCTTCTTGATAACATTAACTCTCCTCCTAGTATTTCTCCATCACTCAGGCCCCCCTCCTCCCCTACCGTGCCAATCAAACCATCTGGAGTAAATGGATAAACTGCTGCAGGAAACTGTATCTTTAAGTGTCTGTGTTTAATTTAAAGGGTTGGTTCAATGCGATTTCACTTTTTTAACTTTAGTTAGTGTGTTATGTTGCTGCTTGAGCATAAACAGTATCTGCAAAGCTACAGCACTGAAAGTTAAATGCAAGCGGAGATATTGTCTTTTAAAGTTATGGCATTTTAATGCCTACAGAAACGCCCGGTTTGGACTACAACGAGCTTCTTCCCGGGTTGGTGACATCATAAACCCTGCAAAACACACCCACAGGAACACGCAACAAAGTGGGCTAAGCCACGTGCAGCATGTGGAAGCGGAAGAGTTGTGTACACCGGACGCGAGCGGTGCGATGCGACGTGTCAAAAGATAATAGAACCCATAATAATCTGTGATATTTTCTACACTGGATGCGGTGCTGAAGACAGCTTATAAAGAATGGTAAGGGGCGTGGCGTTTCCAGACGCTTCCGCGAATCACGATACACTGGGCCAGCTAAAAACCTGCTGACCAATCTGAGCCCATTGCGTATTTCGGAGGGAGTGGCTTCATAGGACCAGGAAGTCAAACGAGCCGTTCATATGACAGTGGAAACAGAGGTGTAGAATAAAGGTAAAATATATGAAAAATACAGTGTTTTCAAAAAAACTAAGTATTAAGACATGTTTAACTGTGCCCCACGAACACAATCAAGCCAAGAAAAAAACCACTGAACCACCCCTTTAAAGGCCATTGACAACTTTGCATGATGACCTTTAGGTCGAGCTGACCAGAGCACATCACATGGCTCTTTCAATAGAGTAACCTTCAAAGAGTACTTTGTGTGTAGCTAGACAGAGATTCTTCTGTGCTGTGTTTCACAGGATTTGTGCTTTTGTTAAATTAGCCTTGATGATCGGATAGTGTAAGTGCAGTGCATTTAAGACCTGCCGTACAGTATATTTCAGACGAACATACTGTGTATAGAAGAACATACTGAACATGCAATTAATATCAAAGCATTAAAATGTAGTACAATGTAATAGTACAATATTTAATATTAAAGCTGCAAGCAGCGATGAAAGGGCCCTCGCACCAGGGCTCACCGCCACCCGTTGGCCTTAGGAAAACTGTGAACAGTGGGCGATATTAATTTAAGCAGATAAATAGAAGAGAAATAGTCAAAAAAAAAAAAAGCCATTTTGATGCACCACACCTCCTGCCCTGTAGATGTCTTTAGGCCAGGACTATTATCAAACATGTGAAGTTTGGAGCAGATCGGACATTGTATGGCTGAGTTACAACAACTTCCTGACATGACTTCCTGACAACTTCAATGTTTTGTGGTGTTAATCGCATTAGCACTTAGCCGAGTGTTGCATGATTTAACGTGCTTCTAGCATGTTTGGTACTTTGTGGCTTTGTGTAAAGCATGCCATTTCCTGTTGCCAGCAGGTGGCACTATGACTAACTGAATATTGGCATATATGTGGCCAGGCCAGGACTCTAATCCAGGACTCTAATCACACATGTGAAGTTTGGGGCAGATCAGACACTGAGTTACAACAGCTTCCTCTTTCATGGCGAAACATCAGGCTTTGTCGGGCGGCCACGGACACACCCTTCAATGAAAACTCTAGATCTTCACAATATAATGTCACAAAGGCCTTTAGATTAGACTGACCAAATATGACATTGATCTGATTAAAGCTCTAGGAGGAGTTGGTTAAAGTACAACGTCTGGAAATGGCAAAAACTGCACAAATTTAGCAGAGAAAATTCTAAATATCTCACTTCCTGTTGGGTTTACAGATTTTGCACCCAGGGGACTTTTTTTGTAGGTACTGGGCTGTTACATGCGTTTACCGAATTTCATACCTGTACGTGAAACGTGGCGCGAAGGGTGCTTAATTGAAATTTTGTAGGTGGCGCTATCGAGCCATTTTGCCACACCTAATTCTGAAACCCATAGCAGACGTAAATGTTCACCACTTCTGACCCGTGTGCAAAGTTTCATGAGTTTTCAAGCATGTTTAGGCCCTCGAAAATACGATTCATTTTGGAGAAGAATAATAATTGACTGAGCAATTATAATAGGGTCCTCACACCATGGCACAAAGTGTGGCACGTTGAAATGACTTTGCCATATTTCTCCTGTAATTACTTGCTTACATGCATGTCACCCACTATTCACTGTTTTCCAAAGGCCACCGGGTGGCGGTGAGCCCGGGTGCGAGGGCCCTTTCATTGCTGCTTGCAACTTTAATATCATATTGGTATTCTCACCATTATATAAAATATGGCACACAAGTCAGAGACATGCTGGGGCGGGTAGTGCACACAATGCGTGTAATACTATGACTTGTAATTTCCTGATCACATCCTCCTCTCTTTTCCCTATCATATCCTGTCACCTCTCCACTGTCATGTCAATATTATTGGCAAAAGCTCCAAAATAAGCCACTGAAGGACATGTGCTATGGTTAACAGTTAACTCCACTTACCAAACCTAAACAACACCCCTTAAGCCTGTTAAGATCACTATACATTTATGTATAATTAATATTTCCTAACTGAAAAATAGGAACCACTGATTTAATAAATCAAAGAGAAAGAGAAAATTCAACATCACATTTCACATTATCAGCACTATCTTGCTATTAAAAATGAGTGACTGTAAGTCATCTGTCACCCTTGGCACTGGTAAAATTAAGCACATTGTAAAAGTTCACCTGAAGGTGGCCTTCAGGATCTGTCCTGATGTAATCTCTTTGGTGTGGTTATTGTAGCCATAGAAGAGGTCCCCAAACACAGTCTGGTTGGCTGGGATGTCAGCTGTGTCCCCGCAGTCCACTCCCTCAGTGCAGGCTTCTGACAGCGGCTGACATGAGCGGCCGTCTGCTCCTCTCTTATAATCTTCAATACATCTACAAACATATGGCAATGAGAAGACATGAGAGCTAAAGGGACAGAAGAAAGGAGAGAAGATGTCTGCCCAAAGTAAGGTATTGTACTTGCCATTGTTGGTCAAAAATTGTATATACCACCAACTCATTCTTTATGATTTATGAAAGCTTGTTTCCGCCACTGAATAAAAAATTCAAAAGGTAATTGCGAATTTTTATTTCACAATTCCGACTTTTTTGTGAGTCAGTTTACATTTTGCAATTTCGACTTTTTTCTGAGAATTGCGAGACATAAACTTGCACTTCTGAGACAAAAAGTCAGTATTTTTTTCCCCTCAGAATTGGACTTTATAACTTGCAGTTGGGAGTTTATATCTCACAATTCTGAGAAAAGAAGAAAAGTCACAATTATCTTTAATTTTTTTTTATTCCATGGCGGAAATAATTATTACATTTTTCATAATTTTAGAATAATAGCAGTCAGCAAAAACTAATACAATCAGAACAATCTTTTTTTCTTTTTCTTCTTTTTTTTTTATGGGACCAACAACCAACCAGGTCAAATCAAAATTATCTGGTGGTGAATGATTTGCTGCAACCATTATTTTGTTAAAAAAAAAGTAATACAAATAAAAAAAAAATAGTTTAGTTTTCAAATGGACACATTAGTAGACATATTTCAAAATATCTAAAATGTCATTTTAAAGGACAGAACAGACTAATTAAATAGACAAATTTATAATATTTATTTGATTCATGTTTTAAAATGAAGTAAGGTATTCCCAACATTGTAGGAACAAAATGTTCCCACAAGGACAGTAATCCCAGAAATGTTTGATCTTGTGGGAACATTTTTTGGTCCCCATGAGTGTTTAGGGGTCGGTTCAGGATTAGGCGATAGAATATACTGTTAGTACAGTACAGTATAAAAATCATTGTTTATGGTAAGTCCCCATAAAACATTTTGTGTGTGTGTGTGTGTGTGTGTGTGTGTGTACCTGGTATTTCCTATGTTATGGGGACCAAATGTCCCCACAAGGATAGTAATACCAGTAAAACCACTTATAAATCATATGAAATTAAGTAGCTTGAAAATGTAAAAATGCAGAAAGTTGTCTGTTTTGGGTAGGTTTAGGGGTAGAGGTAGGGGTAGGGGATAACATACACAGTTTGTACAGTATAAAAAAATCATTATGTCTATGGAAAGTTCCCATAAAACATGGAAACCGGTATGGCTGTGTATGTGTGTGTGTGTATTACAACTGTAGTCAAATGAAAAGACTTGAAAATGAAATGGAAATATTACAATGTACATTGTGTAAAGCATATATATTATGTATGCATTTGGATTCATAAATTGACAAAGTGTTATCAGTTTCTAGTCATGCGTTTGTCTGATAGGCGTTGCTTGGGTTCTAAATCATAAAGAGATCACTTCATAATAGAGCAATGTGTAGTACTACTACAGTACAACATTCAAATCTGCCCAGCAGTACAGGTAGTGATCTCATAGCATAGCATCCGTCATAAATTTAAGGTTGGCAATTCTTTTTATTTACTGCAAAACAGTATCACCCTAATAGTGACAGCACACAGGAGTCGTTTATATTTATGGAACTTTGAAACTTCACTGTCATGTCTGCTCTGTACTACACAAGCAACAAAGAGAAAGAGGTGTCAGGGCTTAAACGCTCTGTCTCACTTCTCTTGGTAACATACTACAGTTTTAGAGGAAACTGTCATCAGCGTAGGTGAGACACATCCTCTCAGTTGCACATCCATAACAAAGACAACGATTTAAGTGGCTTCAGATTGCCTGTCACATTATCAGGATCTCCAGAGAAAAAGAGAATTATGCGCATTTGTCACCTTTAGTTGGTGTGACGAGCTTATAACAGTCAGCGAATGATCTCTGAGGCTCTGAATAGGTCAAAAAAAAAAGGTTGTTTTAGCAGGGAAGAAGGTGTAAGAAGGTTGCTATTTATTCATATTCTCTGCTGCTGGCACATGAAAGTCTGGAAGTTGAAGGAATGGTTAGTGATGTGTCATGTCAGAATAAATGCATTTCCACCAATGACATGACAGGACAGAAAAATATTTGAGTTGAGTTCCCTTAAAAGTTTGGGGTCAGTAATTGAAAATAAAGAAGATGCATTTTAATGTTTCAAAAGTAACAGTACTTTTCCATTGTTAAAAAAAAAAAATTGTTCTTTTGAACTTTTATTCATTAAATAATCCTGGGGGGAAAAGTATCACGGTTTTCACAAAAATATTAAGCAACTGTTTTCAACAATGGTAATAACAAGAAATGTTTCTTGAGCACCAAATCAGCATATTAGGACAATTTCTGAAGGATCATGTGACTGGAGTAATGGCTGCTGGTCAGCTTTTGCCATCACAGAAATAAATTACACTTAAAAATATGTGACCTGTGCTGGCAAAATGAGTCGCAATGAGCAAATTTTCACAATCTCTATTAAAAAACCTTAAAATTATTTGGTGGAATCAGAGAACAAATAACTGAGCTACACTTGTTTGAAGTCGATAGAGTCAGCAAAGTCAATTTTGAGAAAAATCGAGTTAAAGTTTTCTGAAGGTTCCAAAACAAAATCACCTAGCAACCATACCTTAAAACCCCTGGTAATAACACCAAATTTGGAACACACCTCGTCAAATCCAAATATCTATAGGAACATATATAGTCAAAAAAAATTTTTCCAATATTTTACTTCAATATTTTTAAGTGCTGTAATTCTGTTTATATGTGCATATTGGGATTGCGCGCTGAGGTATCTTTGTGCGCGCTTCGGATGTGTCAGTCAGCGCGAGTAAGAGCGATTTGTTTACATCAGCATGAGTTTGAAAATCATATTTCATTAGTTCAGATTCATGCCATCAAAGATTCGCTATGAACATTCACAAAGTTGGAATGCTGCACTTTAAAACGATATCAAACTTGTGCTGAGGGGAAGCGCGAGTGCTGAAGAGAGTAGAGAAAAACAGCATTTTTCATGATCAAAGAAAATGTACTCCTCTCAGAAAACATACATATAAAGATACTATTAGATGGGCTTAATGAACACATTTTTGTGAAAACCTCAAATTCAACCAAAATCAACATTTTTGACTTGTTTTGCCTGTAGCTCGTAATTAGCCTGTGCACATTCGGATTCATTTTGCCAGCACGGGTCACATACTGTATATTAACAAAGAAGACATCTCAGGCTTGATATTGCAAACTGGTATTTCTTACCATATTATTTTAATGTATTGTCAGGTTTGTAGCGCAAACAGTTTTACAGTTTACTGCACTTTGATATTCTTCTTGTTATTTCCCTATAGCAGCTAATAAACCAGAAGTCTCACTCATTCACAGAAAACACCTTATAGGGTAAAGGGTACCCGGAACAGCACAGCATCAGCTTTTGGTTTGCTGAAGGAAGTCACTCACAGGCATGCAGGAAGTATGGAAAGGCGATGCAGCATCTCGTTCCCTTCTCAGGGAAGCAAGGTTACAGTCGTAACCTGAGACGTTCCCTTTCGAGGGAACTCTACGCTGCATCTGTTTTGACGACGCCATTGGGAACGGTATACCAACTGCCTGTCCTAGTGTGAATCACTCTAGAACAGTCTAGGTCAAAAGCACTTGGGACCCAGGTGCAAAGTCCAAATCCAAACTATAAAATCTGACAAAATAGTGCAGGAAGGACCATGCTGCCGCATCACACACCTCCTGGAGAGAAACTCCTGTCAGAAGAGCCTTAGATTCCACCATACTTTTAGTGGAGTGGGCTCTCACACCCAGAAGAGAGAAGGTTCACATGCCTTGTGGGCCTTAGAGATATAATAAATAGACAAGGACAAAAGACATAGAGCGCTTTCTGAAGGCACAGAAGCTGACGCTGTGTTGTTCCGAGTACCTTTTATAGCTTCTGTGGTACACCGTCACTGACATTGGACTTAGTTTGACATGTGCAGAGTTCCCTTGAAAGGGTACAGATATTTTAAACTACAATAATATTTTACAATATTACTTTTTTACTTTATTTTTGTTTAAATAAATGCAGCCTTAGTGAGCATAAGAGATTTCTTTGAAAAACCTTTAAAAAAAATCTTACCCCTAACTTAAGACACTGTGTTTACTTTGAGTCCTGCAGTCACACCTAATATAAACTGCAACTTCTTTCCCATTTTCTCAGTATGTGACAAAAGATTTTTTTTAGCAAGCTACAGAAAAAGAATATAGTGGCTGTAAATTCAGCTTGCGCACATTGCCAACCACATTTTTTGCAGGTGAATGTGTGATGGTATTAGCATGTTTCAGCAAGTTCAGGTTTGCCCGTTTTTAATTTGAAGCCATGTTCACACTCAATTTAAATATACATAGAGACAGAAATGTGGGAACAGGTAAAAAGTGTGGCAATTCACACTAAGACACATCAGCCACCATGAATTAAGAAAGAATGTGTAAAATTAGTTACTGTGAGGTGCTGGGAACTGCATGGATAAACAACTGAACTAAACATAATGCAGGACATTTTTCAAAAGAAAACAGGAGAAATTCAGTCTTCAGTAGCAGGTGTAAATACCAGAACACTTCCTGCTGTTTTAAAAAAGCACGACTGTGACCATGAAAGAAATATTTGTTGAGAAAGCCCTGTTAGGATGTCCAGTATGTGTGTGTAAAGCGTGTAATCTCACCCGCAGAACATCTGGATGTTGTAGAGAGTAGGGTCCTCCTCCAGAGGTGCCAGCTGCTGGAGGCACAGCTGCTCACAGCCCCCATTAAAGCCGTCAGAACAGTCAATGCCAATGTGGTGGTCATAGCAACCGGTGCCATCCTTCATCGGGCTCAAACCAGGAGGACACTGAGAGAGAGAGAGAGAGAGAGAGAGAATAAAAATTCAAACATTCTCTGATGTGTCATAATATCCCTTTTATCTTTGGTTTATGGCAATTTTAGGCTATAACACAGCCATAAACAATAATAAATAAGCTGATAGAAGAGGTTACTGATTATTACTTATGCCTTGTACTATTATGTATTTGTGTTTACATATTAATTTGTGTTATAGCTTTGAAATCTTGTTTTTGTTGTTAGTATTAATGATTTTACTAGGTACCACCAATGTGTAGTACAGGTCAGTCAAAGCGGACCTATTATGCCCCTTTTTACAAGATGTAAAATAAGTCTCTGATGTCTCCAGAGTGTGTATGTGAAGTTTTAGCTCAAAATACCCCACAGATAATTTTTTACAGCATGTTAAAATAGCCACTTGTGGTGGGTAAGCAAAAAACGTGCCGTTTTTGTGTGTGTCCCTTTAAATGCAAATGAGCTGCTGCTCCCTGCCCCATTTAAAGAAGAGGGCGGAGCTTCAAGGGCTCATGCTCCGGCATACCGTCAAAAACAAAACAGGACAATCTCACGCACTGAAACTGTCAGTAGCTGTGTTCAGACTTGTATGTTCGTACCGGAGTCAGACAATGATGCCTACAGAGCCAGAGAATAAATGCTGCATGGAGATAGAACAGGTATAGTTTAGTTTAATTATGGTTATAACTTATATTGTCATCTTGCTTTTATTTACTAGTACAAGCCTGTTGTAGCGGACTCCATCTGAATGATGGCCAAAACTTTACTGATTAATTTTTATAAAGTTTATTGTACATCACACAAAAGATGAAGCGTCTGTTTTCACTCCAGAAAATCACAGCAAGAGCTGAATAAAACAGTACAAGAAGTGCGCATTAAAGTCTTATCCATAAACTCTCTCACTCTCCATTGCATTATCATCAACATACAAAGGGAATTACACAAAAACACTTGCTACAACTAACAGTAAACAAATATACAAAAAAATGTACACACCCTGACGAAGGCAAAATAGCCGCAATGCGTAGGTGTGCGGACTGTGCACTTGTTTTTAACTTATAGCCATGATGAAATAAAGGCTTTTTAAAACTTTTCAATAAGATTTGAGTGCCTTGGACTATTATTAATTTTACGAGTAAATAAATATATACAGACCATATGCCTTTTCCAAGGGTAAACTGGTACACTTTATATCCGTAAAACAACGGGGCTGTTGAATGCTCGATTCTGATTGGTTGACCAGCGTTCTAAGGTGCACGGCTAAAGTAGTTCTAGCAGGTCTTGACTTCATTGCAGTCCCATATCACACCGTCAAATGATTTCAGTTATCTCAATAGGTCCTTACAGCCTACAACTGCAAAAGAACCAAAACCTACAACGACACCAACCAAGCAAATAAATATAGCAAACAATAGGATGAAAACGACAAATTATTGTCATGGTTTTTGCCAAAAATACGTTTTATTGTGTCCTAAAAGCTATCACGCACTCTCTCTCTCTCTCTCTCTTTCAAACGTACACACGTACTGTATCGTACAGACACACACTCGCACAGAAACGTTTCGTCAGCGCTGCTCTGATGAATTAATCAGTAAAATAGTTTAGAAACTTAAGATACATGACTCACCAGCAAGGTAATAACTGTGCGGTTCTTGAGATAAACTTATAGTTTCGCTATTAGTAGAGACACTTCTGCCGTGAGAGACGCACAGATCAGGTAGGCCAATTCACATATGCTGCTTATTCTCTCTCTCAACTGTGTTAATGACTGTATCAATGGTATTATTCTGCTATCAAGGCTCAAGCCTTCGTAAGTAGTTCTGAAATGACGTTTTGGAATTAGCAACAGAGGCTTGGGATGAGATGCGTAAGAAATTAGTCCCACACACAAGAGTGTTTTGAGGACAAAAACCTGACAAATGTCTTGAAATACAAAATCGGAACAGAGCCTTGAGGTGTGGTAAGTGTAGTATAAGTGGAATAATTGACTCTGGGCCATTGAATTCTTAGAAAATAATGCACACCCGAGGTATATAATAATGCATTACCACCTCGGGAGTGCATTATTTTCTAAGAATTCAACGGCCCGTCGTCAATTATTCCTTACTTATAGTGTGGTTGTGTACACAAACTGCCAACACACATTTATGTTCAAACATGTAAAAATGAATTTTGCATAATAGGTCCCCTTTAATGTACAGTAGAACCCCATGTTTACCATTACCAAAAGAAGAGAGAGACAATATAGGGTCAGTGTGCAGCAAATATGCATATACATATTATAAATATGCGTATTAAACTTATGAGTTATATAGCGACATGAATCTTTCTGCGGAATAAAAAAAAAAAAAAAGTGGGAATAGAATCATGTCTAAAACCTGAATGAGGTTTTCCAATATCTATAGGATAATAGAAATTGGACATGAGGTACACTAGGTATTAGGATACATATAAAACCACATGAACAAAAACACTCTATACATATCGTTTTATTTAATTGTTAATTTTAAAAATAACACTTCCTAACACTGAAGTAACACTTCCTTCCATGCCTGTTTTCTCTGTTTTTCCCCAAGCTAGTGATGCAAAGTTCACACAATGTTTTCTGTCAGTGTTTGGCTTCAAAGGGGATTTGACAGGTTGATTTTTACCTGCCTGGAAAATGGGATAAATGCGCTTTCACACCTTAAGTTATAAGCTTCATACCCTCTTTCTTGCGGCGGGTGCCCATACATTCAAGATGCTTACATGAAATAACCTGCAACTGTTGAGAAATGTTTTCCTGCAAAAGAACCACTTCCTATTTTGAAACGAGAAAGAAATACAACTGGAATACTTCATTATTTTGGTTACAGTAAAATTTCTACAAAAGAACAACATGCTCTACAATTAGTCACTCACTATTCAAAAATCATTCAAATGAGAGGTTGAAAGGGCATAATTTGTGATCACAGTGGGTGTTGATTCACAACTACACAGCTGTTATAATAAAAATGCATTAAGAGAGAGTAAAAGTGTATAGCTCTTTAACAAAATGAAACTAAAGACACTTTATCCTATTTTATAATTAAATAGCTAATAATATTTGGTTACTGTTGCAACGCCCTTAAAGAAAAAAGAGACAGAAATAACAAATCGGTCCATCTCACCATTATATAAACTTCACCACCTCGCTTCCTCAGTTTCTTCAGTGGCAGGTTGGGTGCAAAACACACATTTTCTGACCGCTACCTTTTCACTTGACCTCATTCGTATGAGGTATCAAAGCCCAGATGTTGGTAATGCATCTTAGTAGCACATCTTGTCCCTGGATGCATCCGTATTGATTTTGTCAGTAAGCTACAGCTGACAAGACACCTGATTTATTACCAGCAATGTAGAGAGCACAGGGCACTGAGTCTCTTAACTCATCTGTGGCAGATTCCTTAAATCACAAATTCCCAGTTTGATCAGAGGACATTATCAAGGAAAGGGGAGGGTTGTTCGACAGAAAGCAAATTTCTCACATGATTTAACTGCTCATCCTCATTTGACATTATGGCAGTGCTTTAAAGGTGCACTGCAGCATAAAAAATAAAAATTATTAGGTAAGTTCATACGAAAAATGTTTTAAAAATATCTGTTTCTTTTGTATTTTTGTTTCTAAGCTAGATAGACAAGGAAAAGAGTGCATTATAAATAACTTCAAGAGGCATGACATATAATATTTTTGGCAATACAAATATATTCACATTAAAATATATAATATGATATAATATAATATAATATAATA